>CAJQZN010017451.1:0-15353 GCA_907164685.1 Colias eurytheme | reverse complement strand
AAAAAAAATTATGAGGCGTGCACTTTTGGATTTTCCAAACTTTTTTTATTTATTTATTCTTCACTGTATAGGAAATACAAAATGAAGACGACTCAAAATAAAAGATACAATCGGCATACAGTGGGCGGCCTTATGGCCTTAGATCATTCTATAAGCCATTTCTTCCAGGCAACCGTCGGGTAGAGGATAAAAATATAATAACTTCGGAAGTGTGAGCCAAAAATTAACATGAATTATAAATATTTAAATAATAAAATATATGGTAACACATACCTATACATAAATATTAAGTATATACGTATAGAATATAATAATCACATACATACATACATATACATATACAAATATCATACACATACTTACAGATACAAACAGCAATACGATAATTACATAAATACTACAATTAGAGGGACAGGTAATAATCTTTCAGCATTTTCTTGAAAGAGTTTATTGTTTGAACACAACGAATTCTCTCAGGTAGGTTGTTCCATAAACGGATCAAAATCATTTATTAGGTATCAAAATAAAACACTCCAGAATTGTTTTACACTTTTATTTTAAACTGTAAAAAGTTAAAAATATGCATAGAAAGATCCATAAAATATTTATCACATTATTTAAATATATTATATGCGTATGTAAACATTTTCTTAAATTTTAAATAATTCGAGGAAGAGCTAATGTTTAGTGAATCACTATTATAACTACGTCTTATAAATTAAACTATTGCCATAATTATTAAGTATATATATACGCTTATTATCTATTACCACTCCCGTTATGATCAGTTGGTATTATGCTATAGCCCAACTTACAAAAGCTCTTCCTCAAAAGCGAATAACTTAAGATTATAAATATGGAAGAATTATAAACTAGGTAGTACATATCAATGAAAGATATACAAATAAATAAATCATAAGAACAGTCTTATATTGTTTGTATAACTAATACATTTTAAAATTAATTTAAGCCTGTTTATTTCATCAAGCTTCAAGCCTCTTGATTTGCAATTTGCATTTACAAAGTTCCTTTGTGTAAAAATAATACGTATTGATTTTACATTGTAACATGATTATAACTAAAGCACTCAGGTAGCCAAAATGGCTTATAAATTATATAATATTTTAATAATGATATGCTTTTCCTATAAAATTTACATAATTCGCGTTATAAAGGTTCATCCCACCATAGGAGGAAATTTCTAGGAGTTAAATTCGACTAAAACGGTCGAGGATATGGCCAATTGTTACTTGATGATGAGTGATGATCCATGTAAGGACTGTCTGTTAGAAGTAATTTACTCCCACTAAGACCAGAGCTCGAACTTTCGCTAGAGGAAAATAAGCTCTTGCTGCCTGTGTAGAACGAGAGGGAAGTATGAGGAGGTTCTCGGCCAGTGCGCCGTCTCGCTCGCACCAAGGACGCAAACGCTATTGCTATTGCGCATAGAAAAATTATGCCTAATATACAAAATGCAAGAGCCAATTTTCCAGGCGATAGGCATATTGTTTTATCACCTGGGGAAAATTTTCGGACTAATTCTTCATCGCTTTCAAGTCTTCTTGAACCTGTAATTAAAAAAAAAAATAACTCTTAGATTATAAGTTTCATTTGATTAGTCTTTACTCCTTTCTTCCAAGTAATGACTATCTGTATTATATAGAATTTTATAATTTTAAAAATTAAACAAATCTATTATTAGTAGTAGAATTATAGGGTAAAAAAACCTCAAAATTTTTCGGTGCGCTTTTATAAAAGCCTTACCTCGAATAGAAGCTTCATCTTCCAGCTCAATATTTGGTGCCAAAACCTCTATACTGTTATACACTTCCAATCTATCTATAACCAATCCTTTGGCCTCCTTGTCCAACCTTGCTTTTCTCACTAAACCTTCTTTCGTACGTTGCGGTTTCTGCAATGCCTTACAATCGATATTAGGGCATGGTCCTTTGCACAATTCTATCCCACAAGATAAGTGTAATTTGGCTCGATCCGGAAATTTGAAAGCCGCAAATGTAGTCACTGCGTGTTGATACGTCATGAAATTTTTCAACACGTGCTCTGGATCGGTCTTGGCCATTTTTAAGTTTTTGTTCTCTTCCATGTTTCTTTGTGTGTCTGCTGGTTCAAGATCGCTGAAGTCCATTTCAGCGCTATGGTGATTATGTTTGTGTATAGATGGCTTGTTGAAGATGGTCTCGTCTATGGGACAACCTGCTTCATCTAGAAGTTTCTGTGACGCTTCTCCTAAGCCGTCGTGGGCCACGCAATTGGTTATTCGCAGACCGACACCAACTGAAAATTGTAAATACTCAATTTTATTATTTGTGACAATGCAATGTAATTAATAAAAATATCCTATGAATTACGAAATTGCATTCGTGACAGATGCCTAGGTAAGCCAACCACAATTCTTCAGGTTTTTCTACCCGGTATATAAGTATACGTTATTAAAGTGCATGAAACACAAAATATAATGAATGTGAGATATATAATATACATAATAAACAATTTCTTTCAATAACTCATTTTAAAAGTCTCCGTAAAAAATTACGCGTACCCGGTAAAGTGCATTGTATGAGCAGTCTAGTAGGCTGGCCAACCTCCACAGTAGCTGGTTCAGAGCCCGCGACAGTCGGAGCTAACTCCATCCACGCTCGAGCTGATTCCAGCAGCCATTCCCTTTGTTCTACCTCTATGGGATTCTCCCATCCTTGTCGATTGCGGCCCGTTCTGAAAACAAAAGAAGATTCTTATTTGAAATGATGAATTTAATTCGACAAAATATCCTAGCATTTCTTCTATTTCTTAGGTCTCATATTACGGTTTCATTAACAAACTGTATTTCTAAGCTATGTATCAAAACTTTCCAAATATTTTCATTGAGCTATTATTACCACGTAGTAATAGCACAGGTAATAGTATATTATTACGGATATTTTATGTTTTATTAACCATTCTCAGGATCTATCTACAGGAACAGTACAGCCAACATAACATGTTTGAATTAAATTAGCATTCATACTTCATTGCGTATTTCGATAAAATGGCTATAACAAAACGGACCACCTATCAAGAATACAAGTCAAAGTAATTAGGAACTAATAAAATTTTAATTACAGGCAATAATAATTTGCCTTTACCTTGCTTTCTTCCCATCAGAAGCAGTCATTTCGCGTAATTTAGATTTTATGACTCCTTCTAATGCCGAACTGGTAATTCGCACTGCACGCGGCTGTAACTTACATCTGAAATGATAATTAATATTTTACTTCTTTAGAGATTCAGAAAAGGACAAAGGTTAAGGGCCTGCTCTCTTAGAACCCCCTAGGAACTAACTATTTAGCAATCTGTACCTCTAGAGATGAGGTTTGAGAAATATAAATTTATAAAGAATAGAAAAAATTCGATCATGAGGCGGGACGAATTTTTTCTATTCTTTATAAATTTATATTTATAAAGCATTTGAATGCCATAAAATAATAAATATCAATTTCAATATAAAATACTAGCTTTCTACCCGCGGCATCACCCGCGCAGTCAAAGAAAAGCCCGCATAGTTCCCGTTCCCGTGAGACTTCTCGTGTGTCTGTCCTTTCTCGGGTATCAATATATCAAATTTCATGCAAATTGGTTCAGTAGTTAAGGCGTGATTGAGTAACAACTTAACAGACAGACCTTCGCATTTATAATATTAGTATGGATTAAAACTTTAATTTTAAACAAATCGATTAAATAAATAAATAAATAAATCATATCACCAAAACATCTAAAAAAATAAATAATTGAAACAGGCAAGCTCATGCAGCATAACTATACGAATAGTAAAAAATAGGGCTCCTATCAACAAATCATAGCAAACATTAACCAAAGAATGTCAATCGTATTTGCCTTTATAACATACCTCACGATAATTTCTTGATCAGTGGACTGTTGTAACTGTCTGTCCATCTGCACAACTAGTTCTACATTGTAATATAGATCTTCCCTATCGTCTGGTTCTTTTACTGTGGTATTCAATGTGGAAGTCCTCACTCCACATGCGTTTGATGGTAGATTGATTGACACTGTTTTCTGCCTTTGCCCTGTAATATTTTGAAAGTCAAGCTCAAACATTTATTTATTCAACTAGATTTCTCATAGAAGCTTTTAATTTTAAATCACAATCTCTGTAATGAAAATCTCGATAGAACCAATCAAGTACTTACCAAAGATAATAATAATGCCAAAGCTTTTTACTGAGCTATAAGTTACGGGATTTTTGTTCTATATTATTTCAATACGAAATACTAAAACGAACGTTGTACCATGTGGTACATATGATTCAATAAATTTTTACTTGTTTTAAAACAGTTTTGTATAAGGTCAAATTGGCTCTTACATAAATATTTATTTGTATTAAAATTACAACTAACCTTGCACTCGACATTCTCTAGAGAAGTCTTTGCTAAATATGAGACCCTTGAAAGGCTGGTCCATAGTAACGTGTACGCTGATGGAGCTCTTGTCACATGATGTAGTGACGTCCACCACGCGGTTGGGTTTCCCGTACCCGAGGTGGAATGCCAGGCAGAATAGCAACGCACGCCACATTTCGGCGCGCTCTGGGGACAAAATGTTGTTTATTAGTACATACATATTAATTACTAACTGAAGCCCACGGCCTCACTCTCACTCATGTGATATCTGGTTAAAATATAGAGTCCATTTCTCTATCTATCTATCGAAACCAATGTGTATATAGTTGACAAATGAAAAAATACCAAAATGTTTATAGTTGACAAAGATATTTTTGCGTGAAAGACATCCAGCAATCCATTAATTCAATTAGATCTTAAAACTTTAGCTAAAAGTGTTGGCTGTTTTAGACAGAATTAAATTAAAAGCTCTAAAAGCTTGCAAGCACATTTCTGTGAGGATTTAATTGTCATTCATATAAAAATACAGATCGTTAAATCTCCCTAAGTTTGCAATGAGAGGTAAGTTATTTTGAAAACATTAACTGAAAAATAAATTCGAGAGCTAATATTATTATTCAAATGCTATTAAAAATAATAAATAATAAAGCGCATCAATCAACAAATCAAGGATCCAAATTATCTGCAACTACTATTATATTTAATACATATTAACATACTTATTACAGATATTATTTTTAAACGTATAGACTGATAGAGATCTTGGCGCTACGAGGCCATATTTATACTGTAAGATACACGGCTTAATTGTCTCACAAATAGTTTTAATCGAAGTGGGCTATCTAGTCCGGGATCCATCGCTCATTAATTTTGCAAGTGATTACTATCAAGCTAATTTTTCGTGAGTAGCTTTATTTTGATGAGATGCCCAATAATTTCATGTACGAAACTCTCGATTGTGGTAGCTTACAGAGGTAACAAGGATAAAAATTTTTGATTTGACGGTTCTCAAATATTTATTACGCAATTTGTAGGACAATATGTCTGTTGAATTATATAAGTATTAAATAAGTGAAAATAAAAAAATCAGCTGGTTAGTAATCATTTATGATGACCTCGTTATCGATACACATTGGAAAGGGGGACTCTTTGATCAAACCATAGATTTTGTAGGACAAATATTTTTTTCGAATAATTTAGATAATTATCTTGAGATTGAACAAAAAAAAACATTCAGTTAGTAATTAATATTTGAGAACCATCAAATCAAAATATTTTATCCTTGTTTCCTCTGTTAGCTACCACAATCGAGAGTTTCGTACATGAAATTATTGGGCATCTCATCAAAATAAAGCTACTCACGAAAAATTAGCTTGATAGTAATCACTTGCAAAATTAATGAGCGATGGATCCCGGACTAATCTCACTATTTGCAAAGAACGGAAATATAGCGGAATGGCATTTACTGACTTAGAACACAGAACACTTTACGAGATAGTATTTTTAACTCTGTTAGCTTACATACAAATTTTATTTATAATGTCTGTCAATTTGGTCACGAAAGCCTTAAAATGTGGGTAATTCATTGGAATTGGTTATGTGGCAGATTTATTAAAGAAATGCATATTATATACCTACCAGTATACCTACATATTCACATTATTTTACAAATCACTGGTTATAACAAGCTCTAAAATGAAATAACGGTAATGCCGAGTTACATTAAGAAGATTACATACAATTAGAACTGTTTAAAAAGAACGGCATGTTGTGAATTCCGTAATGCTGGCCATACACCATACTTCCTATCGTCCATTCGGCATGACGCTACCGATTGGATCAGTTAGAACTGACCATGTGTGGGAGTGGATTGGCATTATTTGGCATGATAGTTATACTTGACGGAACAATCGAATTTCGATTCTTTTGGCTTGATCATGGCGATTGGATCATGTCGATTGGACCGTGTATGGCGGTATGCGATCGTCACTTCAGTCTTGTCAATTTTCTGGTCATTTTTCGTCCAAGCTGAAGCATAGGCGCTTCGCTCGCTTGGTCGATAAATATGAAAGTATATGGATGTTTAGATGTCAACGGTTACGGATTTGAATAACATTTGTTTGGGAGATAGATGAAGTACCATATTACTTAACACATTGGGTACTTCTCATTAAATAGGTACATATATATAACAACAATCTTCCCGGCATATAATCCTTTTTTTGTTTCATTTTTACGAATAAAACGCCCAAAACGGCTACAACATCGTCGTCTGTCACCGGTGATGCCATGGCTTCAACTGAACGTTGCTGCCGATTGGACAATTCAAACGTTGTGTGTGTGGTCTCTATGGACAAACTGCAGATTGGATCAAGCTGCAGCGTCATGCCGATTGGACGATAGAAAGTATGGTGTATGGCCAGCATAAGAATACAGGGCTGCTAAGACTTGATATTTATGACTCATGTTTTTCCATTCAGTCCAAAGAATTGTCATTTTATAGAGTTTGACGAGTAGATGAGTTGGACCATTTTGTTCCCTTGGACAAGAATTCCTTATCTTTCCACGCATGTATAATAAGTGGGTAATTTGGAAAATCTGAGGATATAATTATCATTCTTAGCTTCGGCCTTTTCTGCTATTCAAATAACTATTTCGTCAATAACAATACGCAACTAATTTTTGAAGTGGGCTCTGTTTATATTTTTGCTGTTTTGCAAAATGTATTGTAGGCTCGTACTGATTTAATACCTTATGAAATGTCAACCCTGAACGCATGGTGTGCCGTGTGTGGGAATAAAATATGGAGTAGGAATCCAGTAATTAGGAAATAAAAACTTAATGTGTGTTTTTTCCCGTCTCTCGTACCTACGCATGTATGTAAGTATAAAATTATTTAAACGCAAAAAAAATTTAACTTGTCTCTATTTATGACGATGAACTTTTATTAGCTTGATTAAATTAGAGACTGTGCAATTAAACTGACATCAATTCGTATATTTGGTCGTCGAATTAATTCGTTCTTATTTCAAAGACGATGAATAAGTAATTGATATTCAAATTTTCGTTCATGCGTTGAAATTATAATTAAAAATTTAATCACAGCTATATCCACTCACTCGCTATAGAAGAACATAAAACCCTATGGCACAATTAGGTGAGTGAAAGCTTCGCGTGCGTCCTGATTCCACTGACCGAAATGTATAATGACTTTCCAATCCTATAAGATTCTGTGAGATAGGTGAACTACATTGTATATCAATGGAGCTGAATGAATAAGAATTTAGCGGACGATTTATCGAGGTGCATCTACGAAGGCCGGAACATTCTTGTGTCCTTATTGAGTGAGCGCGGCTCGCTCAAGGCATATCAAGAATGATTTTAGATAAGTGCCTCTGATTGTGCGCTACAGCACAATCAGAGGCACTTGTAGGCTTTACTTTAAAATTTTAAATTAACCTCTTTGTTTTGCAAGGGACATGTTAATGTTACATACTTAACATTAGGACTTAAATATTTGGAGCGATTTCAGCAGATATTTTCTACGTAGATATAGTAGATACCTATTTAGATTGTAAACATTGCTTTATTTATAGCATCTACATCCATTTACTACAAAAAAGTGAATATTTTAATTTCTATTCTAATAATAAGTAATAGAGATTTCATGAAACAAGTAACATAAAACATTAACATCTTGTTAGAGCTTTTAGCTGAAAGCTCAAACGATATCTAATTTTATGATATCAAATTATTAACATAATATACATTGCAATTATTCGTTTAATTTTTTTAGAACTATAATTATTATCCTATTAAATAATTGAATTAACTGCACGTAAAAACACATTTTATTCATTCAGCATGCTGGTGAGATGGCATGAAGAAGATTATCAACTTATTTGCACCTCTATTGCACTTTACTTATCGACATTCCTAAGCCAGATCGTTAAGTTGACTACTCACTTATAGAGATAACAATCCGTATCAATTATCTAACTACAGATTTATAAACAATTTTCAAAGAAAACTTTATTTGTTTACCTTTTTACATTAATTATGTAAAAGTGCCTTTACCCTTTTTATATTAATTATGTAAAAGTGAATTAGTGAGCTTTTATGTAAATATAAATACTAGATTATAACATTCAGAAAAAATATATTGTAATATCTATACGTTACTAAATTGCACGGTTAAAAACTTTTCAACTTATACATAGGTATGTTGTAAAAGTTAACGACCAAACAAAAAGCACCAACACTGTCCCTATAATTCTAAACAGATTAGTCAACAGGTCAATTCCGTGGATACGATACGATGACTTCTCTAAAATTATAAGGATCCGAAGCAAAACGGTAACGGTATATCCAGTAAAAAGTCTGTACCCATATCTTGCATGGTCATACAGTAATGACCTTCGTTCTTTGTACATTTACGGCCTACGGTTCCGAGCTTATAATAGCCAACACCCCGCTGCTTGTAGTTATAATTTACACCTCGTACCTACTCTATGATTATGCTCTAGGTACTATAGGTGGAAGTTCATTGCCATCTAATTTTGTAACCAATTTGCTGCACTATTATTTGAACTCAATGTATTATGTTTGAAATAACCACGTAATAAAGATTAGGTACTTAAAGAGGAGTGTGTGAAAATTGTTGGAGCCTACATAATCACTCCATTATATCAGCTTGATAAAGAAGTTAAGGAAATGGAAGATACTGTGCAAATTATAAGTATCCATATAAAACTGAACAAGTTGTGTATTTATCAATACTTATGGAAAAAGTTCATAATGTTTCGGGTTAAGTAGAGACATTAAAATAATTCAAGTTTTGAAGTTCCTATAGAATTTCAACGAAATCTCTTGAAAACAGAAAGTTTGATTATCTCATGTTTGATATTTCAGTTTGAAATATCTTTTTTTACGAATACCCATACTCAAAAAATCAGAATTTACCTAAATCGTTTTGTACTTTAATCATTAGCCTAAATTTTACAAAACCGTTACGAAGCGTGTTTTCTTCAACATCATTTTTGCAAATTACTGTTGAGATTAAGATGAGAAAATGAAATAGTGTGGTGCTTTTATGGCTCGAGTCAAGGTGAGCTTTCAAAAATCAGATCATTAATCTGAGAAAGTAAATGTTCTTGAAATTTGGCATGAAACATTAGCTTTCTTGTGCTTTTTCACCTTTGAACTGTTTAACACAGGCGTATAACATTAAGTGAAACTAATGTATTGAGAACATTAATTATTCACATACCATGTAAATATGATTACAAATTGATGGTCATGTTGTTTTTGTTAGAATTGAAGATGAAGAAGAATGGTTTAGTTCTGACAATTTGAAGACGGTTTAGATTTTGATAAAAAATACTTATTAATCAATACATATTCAGACGCCATAAAAAGCACGTAGCTTGGAAGTAGTACTTGGCGTAGTAGCAAACAACCAATAGACAAAAATGTAAAATCATGTTTCCCAGCAATCAGCAAAGAGCTGTTGTTTCACTTACAATTTAAACGTGCAAATTGCAAAACAATTATACCAAAGCCAGAAAAAGTTAATTTGTTTTAAAATAAATGGGTTCTTTAAGAATTCCTTTCGATTATTAAAGTACCTACATAGTCAGTCTAGCACGAATATAATGATGGTTCGCGTGAGATGTCACTGATGTGGGCGTCCTGAATACAACAAGCCCATGGTAAACTTTAATTGGCATAATCGTCGATAAACAATCTTAGAGGCGAATGTAAAGTGCTTAATCTTGTCTCGCCTGTACAAAAAGAAACATTGGATATTATTTACAAGCGATCTGCGGTAGATCATACAGTATTGGAATGAAAATATAGTTTAAACTAATTTTAGTTTAATAAATTAGCTGAATAGTGCAAGAGTAGCTAATATCACAGACTAATAATAATATACTACGTATACAACTAATATAGAAATATTCAAACTCAAACTCAAACATTCATTTATTCAATTAGACTACTATTTAGTAGCACTTTCGAATCGTCATTACATAGTATTTTTAACATTTACCACCGATTCGGAAAGCAGACTTATCTATGGAGAAGAATCGGCAAGAAACTCCATAGTTGCTCTTTTAAAATAATGTCAATAAATTTACATAATATGTAACTTATATCTAACTACATAATATGCCAAAGAACTGTCCTGTGGTTTTTACGCGACAACCCTCCATGGGTCTTTATCGTCGTATTGAAAGGTATAATTTGGTGGTAGGAATAGAATTATCTGTAATTAGTCTACTCTGGCAGATTACGATGAACCATAATATCTAGAGACTAGATTTTCATTGTTTTTAATCTAATCTGTGTAATAAACAAAATACGATTCGAAAGAAAGTTAGTTCTATTACTTAATTCTTCAATTGTTATTACATCTGCAGCAAAAAATTTGCAAAATAAACCCATCATTTTTTCCTATTTACTATACAAAAACAAAGAGAAAAAGAACAAAGTTACAATATACAAAAATTCTCACGCGCTTCACTTTACTACAATTCGTATCAACAGTCCAAACGTATCTTAATTTTAACAATTAGAGCACACCATTATAATGTTTATCATTACGCAATACAGATTATTATGGCGTGGATATATTTACTATGTTGTTTACAAATTCCCACAGAGCATTGTGTGGAGATTTCTTCAGAGGGTATGGTTGACGATGAGTTTCACCTTTTTGCCACGTTTTGCCGGAATGGTTTACTTCTTATGACAACCGTAGAAAATTATTGATTGTCACTGATTTTACAATGATTTCCAAGTATGAACATGTATGGGATGAGTGCGCTTTTCTAAATTTCCTTTCCCATTAACCGACATAGTGACGGTTATAGACAAAACAGTAGATATCTGGATTACTTTCATAAATGATACAAAAGTGCATAAAGCAAATATATAAGCCTTTTATGTTTTAAATTGTATGAATATCTTTACGTCATTATACTTGTATAATACCGATTTTAAATTGTTGTTTTTACCATAAGCAAGCTTTTGTTGAGTTCTTACACGAGACTTATTTAAGCTATCTCTTGTTTAAAATTTTATTTCACAACTTTCTTCTGAAAAGCAAAATAATGTGGTACCTATTGTTAGTCTCATACTTGCAAAAAATAACGCTTAAAGACTAAGTAAAAACACTAAAATCTACTTTAATTGGCTTATTAAGTATAACTAGAATTAAATGTAAAGCGCTTATTATTTGTTTTAATGTGCATTCTTGTTTAAATGTATAATAACGATATGTTTCTGTATGAGATTTTTAATATAACAGGAAAAAATTATTATGTGTAAAATTATTATATGGATCTTGGAAATGTAAATTAAATCTTTGCATAAGCGTGACGGAAAAAGTCGAATCAATTCATATATTGTTAAATTATTAAAAATGGTATTTTATTTTATTATATTTTCTGAACTATAAATGTAAACACAGAACATCGTGTAGGAGACATTCTATGCTATGCGAGCTTTCCTATAACAAGAGCATTCCGAATTAGTGACGGTTGCGTGCTCTAGTTTACAAATTGCTAGACTAAAAGCTTCATTTGTTTGTCTGTTTACTCTAAAAACACGTGAACTCAAAACTAGCAGATTATCGCAATAACTGGAACGAAAAGCCCGGCCGCGGCGTCGGAACGTCAAACAGTTAGATTTTCCGTTACTCAGTAACGAGCGACCTTCTGGGAACATTGAGAAAATATGGGATAAATTTTGAATTCATTATAGTACTGTTAACGACGGATGTGGTGAACTTTGATTCGATGGTTGATTGTACTAGAAAATCAAAAATATGCAAATGTACATGTTTCGTGCTTTTTATCCAATTTTTATCCCAGATTAGATGGAGATTATGGCCTTAGGCCGGTTGCAGAGCTTCACCGACCATCAGTGCGTACGTCAGTCGCGCTTGTCATATGTATGGAAATTCATAAAACCGTTCATAGCTAGACAGACCATACGCACGCGTATTTCCATACATATGACAAGCGCGACTGACGTACGCACTGATGGTCGGTGAAGCTCTGCAACCGGCCTTATTACTTTACTACACACGTTTACGGGCTACTCGAACTTGGGCTTAGATTGTGATTGCATTATGAATTGTAAATAAATTGCCTTGAAAGCATCGGAACTCGGAACTCGGACTCTACATTCGTGATATTTCCAAATCTACAACATGATTAATGGTTCGTTTTCTAAACTTTGGTTAAGCGTAAATTTAACAAGCCTACCGGCGTTTTGGATTTATGAAATACTAGTTTGATGGATCGACAGGTTCAAAGAAGCAATTACATAAACTCATCAAGTTGAGGCTGTCAAACGGTTACATTCCGTCCGTTATACATGAGGTAATGAGACGTCACGGCCTTGCTAGCTGTGAGGTTTACTTCGTAACTCGTGTGAGCTTACTGTTATAATATGTGAGAAGTAGAAAACTTTTTCAGGCGACCCGCGACAGTATAAGACAAATATAATAATATCACAATAATGTATTTAATCTCATTATGACTGTAAACAATTTATAGATACATAGGTCATTCATTTAACATCATTTAAAAACAAATAATAAAATCCAGTGCTTTTGGAAATGTTTCTAATGTTTTTAGAACCAAATAAATTTTACTTATATGTATCAGTATCACATATATTACACACCAGAATATGTAGTCACCATTAAACCTAAATGAATAAGCTAACACGTTAGAAAGTTATCAATACCTTTAATATAAATAGAAATAGCCCAACAGGTTTAGATATAAGTTAAATATAGATATTGTTTCTGTGAGCTTCAGCTCAGAGTTCACACGGAACTGGCCACAAATCTGTGGCTTTACACCAATCGAACATGACAAAAACATTGCATTACGACTACAAGCCTTTTCCACTAGTACTCAATATTCATAGATGACCTTTGTTATTCAGGAACAAGTTTATATTGTTATATTATAATGAATGATTAGTATGCAAATATTTTATTGAGTATGCTTTAGTTTTCTATATTTTACTATCATAATATAATTTTTTTCTATATAAAACTACTTATGTAGGTAACACTTCAGAGTTTCGTTTCTAAGTTCTGATTTCGTTTCGACAATACTTAGATATAAGTACATATATCCAAATGATTATATAAATATTTTAGGCAGTACTATAAGATTGAAATAATTATTGGTAATGCTAAATAATTTATTACCTATGTAATACAAGGATTTTCCTTTGACCAATTGAGATACCTACCAGTTGCAGTAGAAAGATTAAAAAGTACATAATTTATTAATTTAGCTAGATATTATTACAAATAACATAATTATTATTATCGTTTAACATAATCGTATTGCGATAAAGTAAAATTTAAATATCAATGAAATTAATGATTTATGAAAATCTAATTAAATTCATATAACACGTTGAATGAACGCATTAGTTAAACTACACAGAGATTTATTGGCGAAAGAAGAGTATTCGTATAAGTAGTTATTTGCACGAACAACTCGCAAAAAATAAGGATATGCTAATGAATCGGACGTTCTTTCGTTATGTAATGAACGGTGATGTATTTGCTTCGTAATAACAGTTAATTTACATGTATTGTGTGGTGATGCTTATTCATGAGAGACAGCAGACGCCTAATTTACATACAAATTGCCTATATTTGTTTAGGTATTACGTATCATTAGAAAATAGCCATCTTGCATTTGGGATGTCTAGAAAACCCTATTGGAGATTGCGAAATTGACGAATCTTGGATAGTAGATTTCCTCAGTTTTTTACGTTTTATGACACCCACTGGGTCGCAACTCGCAAGTAATACGAACACTCATCACAGTATGAAATAACAAGTAGGTAATTAAAAGTAGAGGTATATTAATTATTATCAATTCCATTTAGATTTCAAAATTTTTCAATTTTTTTAGGTTTTAAACTTTTTTGACTTAATTTTCTTGGCACTTACAAAATACATTTTTACGACTCGGAAGACTAGGGTCCATATACATTAATTAATAGAGAATAGAGCCACAAAAAATTCAAATAATTCTGTCCGAATGAAGTTATCGAATAAACCTAAAGATGGACTAATACCATTAATGGATGTATTTAATTAACCAATAAAGATAAGTGAATATTAGCAGCTATTAGTGATGAAAAAGTGAAAAAGTTATTTGCGATATCATCATGAGATTTATAACATTACAAAGAGACTTTCAACCATCGTCACGGCTTGATTTTTATTCGCTTACTCGTGTTTACTGTTAGATAAAGCATTAAGATACTGTTAGTGGCTTTACTATTTCGACAATTACTTAAACTAAGTGTAATACACATTAAATTACTTAATAATACTTATTCATATTATTAAGTAACTAGATTTCCGCCCGCGGCTTCGCCCGCGTTTTCAAAGGAAAACCCGCATAGTTCCCGTTCCCGTGGGATTTCCGGGATAAAACCTATCCTATGTGTTAATCCAAGTTACCCTCTATATGTGTGCTAAATTTCATTGTAATCGGTTCAGTAGTTTTTACGTGAAAGAGTAACAAACATCCATACATCCATACATCTTTACATCCACACATCCATACATCCATACAAACTTTCGCCTTTAAAATAGTATTAAGATTAAGATTAAGATTTAATGTTGAATGCTCAATTAATCTTTTAAACGTATGATTGTTATTTTTTTTGTATTAGTACCTACATATAATATACGTACGTATGTAACAAATTGTTAGAGCGTATACGCACTATGCGGGTAGCCGCATTGCGGGTAGCCGTCCGGCTGACCGCAAGCACAATTATGTACGTAATACATATTCATTTCTATGCGCACTGTGCGGTCTGCGGTAGCCGTATCGCAGTGCACATAGAAATGAATATTACGTACATAATTGTGCTTGC
>CAJQZN010017449.1:0-26674 GCA_907164685.1 Colias eurytheme | reverse complement strand
TACACGATTATCTGTCGTCACGACACGGTGGGAACGCGCCCTAAGGCAGAACAACGTTTGCCGGGACAGCTAGTTTATTTATATTAATTGAACACACACTATACATAACCACTGTCCAATAAAAATACTCACGATCAGCATGCAAATACCGGTGCGGTGCTAATTCCCTGCGTCTCGCCGCTTGAACTCCGGCGACCGCGCTGCGCCAAGCCAGCATTGCGCTTTCTACTTCACCGTGCGGTGCACTACAATTTGTGTCTTATTAGTAAGAAAATAGAGTTGTTTTTTGAAACATAAAATCAGTAGTGTGTTTGGCGGAACAAAATCTTATTAGTTACATACAAGAGAAAAGAAAAGTTAATTTTTCTAAGTAATTTTGCAATGACGAGCTTTGCGCTTAGTTAATTTCGTGCGTGGTTATTCGACAAAACTGCGCATTGCGCTTTCTACTTCACCGTGCGGTGCACTGAAATTTCGGTCTTATTAGTATGAGTATAGAGATGTGTTTGGGAAATCAATACTGATTAAAAAGTGTGTATAGTTGAACTAGACTCTGAGTATGTATGGAGAGGTGAGGTCACGCTATCGGTGCGCTGAAATTTGAGTCTTGTTAGTATGTGCTTAGACTTGTTTTTGGCACGATATTTGTATATAGGGAGTTAATAAGATCAAAAAGTGTGTTTATTTAGTTGAACTAGATAATAGGTGTTTAAATAGGAAAGTGAAATTTATTGAAATTGATATTTATGGTTTTATGGCATTCAAATTGCTTTATAAATATAAATTCAAAAAGATAAAAAAAAATTCGATCACGACGCGGGACTCGAACCCGCATCCTTTCGCGCCATTCCGGGGCGGATGCCTGACCAATTCAAACACTCGTGACCTCAATAACATCGCCAGAGCGATCGAATTTATTCTATTCTTTCAGTTTTATGTGTCTAAGGGACACACCGCGCTCCATCTCAACCAATATGAAACACTTTTGAGTGAATACAATATTGTAACGATGGAACACGACCTTTTTTGTTGAAATTGATATTTTTGGTTTTATGGCATTCAAATGCTTTATAAATATAAATTCATAAAGTATAGAAAAAGTGAAGTTTATATTATGAAGGTTTTTCACCTGGCCGTGCGGTGCTCTGGAATATGGTTATGTTCATATGGGTCGAGAGGTGTATTGTGTATGTTTTATTACTACTACTCTAAGTGATATAGTAATATTGTATGTATTCTAGCTGAAAAGCGTGCATGTGCATGAACAGTTTGTTTATGTGACAGAGAGTTAGAAGTTTAGTATGTAAGTATGCATGGCGCTGCGCAATGCAAGCATAATGTTTTTGGTCGTACACAGATATAAAGTTACTATTCATATGGGAAATGATATTATAATGATGAGAGAATTATGGAGATTGTTTCTTACTCTCATTACCAACCATCAATAAATATTTTATAACTGCAAAATTGTATCTAAGACTAGCTGTGCCGCGCGGTTTCACCCGCGTTGCTCCGCTCCTGTTGGTCTTAGCGTGATAAATATAGCCTATTTTACTCGTGGATAATGTAGCTTTCGAATGGTGAAAGAATTTTTAAAATCGGTCCAGTAGTTTATCAGCCTATTCATTACAATCAAACAAACAAACAAAGTTTTCCTCTTTATAATATTAGTGTAGATAAAAGAAAACTTACATTTCAGCCATATTCTTAACATCCTCCCTCCAAGTGGTAGGATCGAAGGTATCCGGATCTAAACCCTTTTCCTGTTCAGAAACATTCCCTTGACCGCGTTTTAAAACCGTTATTTTCCCATCTTCCGGTTTATTTGGCTTTTTATTTTGCACGCACACACTCGCACGGAGCGTCTCCATTTTGCCCATTAATGTTAATACCTGGAATGAAGAATCATTTTGAGAAAATTTTAAATGTTATTATTAATAGATATCTATTTATAAATAATCAAGGGTTTTACGTGGCTTGATCTTTTTAAATAGCCTTTTTAATAAAAAATCGTTTATTTAAGGCTCAGTTTAAGGACGATTTTGCTACTTCCTGATATGACCTTGTCTGCCAGATAAAACAACAAATTAGGCATAAAATAAGAATCAACTAGATTTCCGCCCGCGGCTTCGCCCGCGTTTTCAAAGAAAAACCCGCATAGTTCCCGTTCCTGTGGGATTTCCGGGATAAAAAGAATCATATGTTTTATTCCGGTTTTCAGCTACCTACATAAGTGCAAATATTTCTTAGAGCAAGTAGCTAAGAGTAAGTTTCTTACTTTAGTGTGTTCTCTGAGCATATCCACAGTAAGTCTGTCCACTCTAGTGGGGCAAGGTGGTAATCTCGGTACGGGGATAGAGTTAGAGGAAGAAACAGCCCTTCCAGGGTAAGCGAGGGCCAATCTTGCTTCTGTTCGTTTTCTTTCCCGTTCTAATTGTTTCCACTGTTCGTAACAGGCATCTAGACGAGCGTGGAGTATGCTTGATGATGTTACCGCACCCCTGGAATTGATAATATAATACTTTATTTTACACAATCAAAAAAAATTAATAAACACATGATCAAATATTACTTTGTTGAGTACGAAAAAAAAATTTAAACAACTAGCTATTTGCCCGCGTCTTCGCCATCTTTGTCTAAAAAATAAACATTAGCTAGATTTTCATGTATTTATTAATTTATTCAATATACAATATTTCAACACACATTAATTGTTATAATATTATGTAAATGTACATTAATTTTAACATAAGTACATATATTTTTATTTCACATAATAATTTTCATAGAGTAACTATAGAATATTGTTTCAAACAAATAATGTTATGTAAGGATGCAGGGTGTAAATCACTTGATCTATTTTTAAAGACCTTTGTATGCAATATTATCATAATATGAATATCAAGATACTAGAAAAGCACAATGCATTTAGCGTTCAATTCTATTAGTAGCTTCTCTAGTGTCAAGGTTAATACTGTACAAAAGGAAGATTAGAAGACTGTTAGATCTTGATACTTTATCAGTAAAATCTAAATTCATACAAAAGTGTTCAATGAAACTATTACTGTCTTATTACAAAATGCTGATAAGCCTAAAACCGGGTGTTAGACTTATTAATATGATGGTCTAAATAAAAGTCTTACAACTTATTAAAAATCATGTTTAACCCTTAGATAAGGACCGTAGATAATGCCCAGTTTAAACTTCTGTACTAAAGTTAAGCCATGACTTTCTATACTGGGTTTAAGCCAGGTCTATTTTATTTAAGTAATAAGTAATAACATGGTTATAGTTTAACCAAAACATATATTGAACAAAATAAAGTTAAATGTTTTTTCTCTACACAGAATAGTTGTAAGTCGTATCTTTTTGTTATATGAATCAAGTATTCAATGACTTCTTTCTGTTGTTAGTAGAAAATAAAAAATAAACCTACCTCATATTCCTCATAGCATAATACGGTGCGAGTGGCATATCCAACATTGGCGATGGCAACACTGGCGGTGGGACTGGCGGGCTTGGGCCGAGTAACGCGTTCAAACCTGTGAATAAGTGTTGCCATAAATTACAAGAAAAAAAAATGTATGCGTGTAGTAGAGTACACACGTAAGAAGTGAAACTTCTTTATGACCTTAAAAATGTCACGCGTACGGCGTAACGCAAAAATATTACACTAAATTTTTGTCCAACCCCGATAAAGAAGTTTCACTTCAAAAATCAAACACGAGGCGGGAATCGAACCCGCGTCTTTGGCGAAAGTTTATTTTATATTTATAGCAGATTTGAATACTGTAGAACTAAAATATTGAATTCAACAAGTGTTGCCATGTTTTTTATGTGAATTTCGACTTGTAATGTTTATAAATAGGAAGGCATAAAAATTTTGAGAACTATGTTTAATTTGCTCTAAAGCTAAAATGTAACAACAAAAAATCTGTTAAAAATTTGCTAATTATATACTGTAAGTAATTATTAACAGCGTTTATTGTACCTAATTGTTTACAATTCAGTAACATTATTGAAAATTTCTTCATTATTTTAAATATAAAATAAAATTGCTATTATTTAAACAAAAATAAACATACACACTCACCAAGATTAAATGGAGCGTTCTCATGCAGGAACGACACATCAACATTCAATTGATTCGGTCGATTTCTCATCAACATATTCATTTGTCGAGCCAACTCTTGTTGACGAACCAATGCTTGTTGATCTCTATTCATACCATTATCAAAGTTTTGTCTCTGATCCATTCCATTTTGATAACCTTGAACGTCACGCCTCATAAAATCATTTTGCGGGTACCCATTCGGTTTGAAATTCATCGCTACCTGCTGATTGAAATCGAAATTCTGCAACCCATTCCTATCTACTTGATTCATCATTTCGTTCGGATAAAAGCTCTCCCCGTTAAACTTATTCGGAGGATGCTGGAAATTACGGTTGAAAAACACCTTGTTTCTCTCATCTTGCATTTTGTATTCTTCGTTCGGGTAATGCCCGTTCATTTCTGGTATTTTAAAGTTGTTCTGCATCAAATTATCCTCTCTCGATCTGTCCAATGATATATTCAACTGATGCAAGTATGTGAGCAAATCCGACGGGTCTGTATTCTGTTCTTTCACGAACGAATTGTCGAATTTATTTGGATATCTTTGGGTGTAATCGTAGTTCGAGTAATTCGCGTCTAGATTCAAACTGTTCGGTCGTTGGTTGAAATTGTTGAACAGGTTCGTCTCTGGCAGAGAGTTTCTTTGGTTCGGTTCGAAGAAATTGTAGAATTTCTCGTCGTATTTTGTTGGACTCGTGAATTGTGCGCCGCCAATTTCTTGAGCGGCTAAGCGCAGTAAATTCAACTGTTCCGGTGTCACTGTATCGTCACTTATCGGTTCTATGCCGAGTAAATGATCGTCATTCTCTGGGTAATTGACAAATCCGTTTGAAAATCCATTCTGCATGTAAAAACCGTTTTCGTTCTGATTCAAATAGGGATTGTTTTGAAACGAGTTGAACGGAGGCGATAAGAATGAACTTCCTGTGTCGTTTTTGGCGTATTGGTTTAGGCCCGACTGTAGCCCGCCTAATGTTTTTTCCGGTGTTTGTATGGAACTGAAATAATTTGTCAATGAAACTGAGTACATCTTATTGATGATGAATTCTATTTATAAACAGACATGTCCAAATATTTTATTTTATTCCAATTTAAATAAATGAGGATTGTGTCTTGTTACAATTTCAATGTGCAGTAGTTAGCAGTAACAACTATTGGAGAATAAATTCAAAAGATATTTAATAAAAAAAGTTAAAATGTCCTTATCTATTTGTTTATTTTAAGCTCAATTTCAAATTTATTGAGAAAATTCTTATTTAATAAAGTATTAGCAAATATAAAACAAAATTTATTTATAGAGAAACAAACATTCCATATATTTTCCTTACAAATTTAGAAACATTATTAGTAGTATAATAGACAAGCTCTTACCTGTTACTTTCTGGTCCAGGTTCATCGAGAATCTTTGTGATGAGATCCCGTACCATTGAGTTTTCTTCCATAATTCTGTCCGACTGCAAATACAAGTTATTATAAAAATAAATCCATACTAATATTATAAATGCGAAAGTAACTCTGTCTGTCTGTCTTTTACTCAATCACGCCTAAACTACTGAACCAATTTGCATGAAATTTGGTATGGAGATATTTTGATACCCGAGAAAGGACATAGGCTACTTTTTATAGCGATGTACCACGGGCGAAGCCGGGGCGCTAGTAATATATAAAAGTCAAGTCCCATGTCCCCTAGTGGGGTAAGGGGCAGATGCATTATACATCTGTGTCACTGATCGATTTTCTTTAGGGACAAGTAGGTGATCAGCCTTCTGTGTCCTGCCAGACCGAGACATTTTTTTTTCTTCGTCTCCACCGGGAATCGAACCCTGGACCCCTCGGTGCTACGCTCACGCGTCAACCACTGTACCAAGGATGCGGTCATAAAATAATATATAGGTAAACAAATATTAGGCTATTTATTTCATTCTAGGTATGTTTTTTCAGCTGAATTGGAATATGATTTAATTCAAATATCAAGTAAAAAAACAAAATTATCAGGACTAAATCAAAATTGATGTAGATAATTAAACGGACTCCCATTCTATAAATTATTATATTTCATAATTAGTTAATATAAAAAGACGTGTGGCACTCGGGGACTGCCGCGGTAAAGCTATTGCATAGCATGCCTTCAAGCCACACCTCCGAGACCGTCGGAGTGGGGAGCGTGAGGTTTTTTCGTTATGGAATTTCTAGATTCGGTCCCCGCGCTCAAGGCCCACGATAGAAGCTATGCAATAGCTTAAAAACCACCTTCAGTAAAAAATCTAATCATTATTACCAAAAGAAATAATTGAAATAGATTCTATAGTAAACAACATGCCACAAATAAAGCTTGATTGAGGTAGTCATTGTAATTAATTTTTCATAGCCAGAATAAACTTAGGTAACTTGAACAACATATGAAAGTCAAGGCTGTATTATTGATTTCCATTTATGCCCTGCCGTTGCACAGACATAAAAATATTACAGGAAAATATTTCATATTTTTAGGTGTTTTATTTTGAAAAAGAAAAAGGCATTTTTAACCATGACAATATTTTTTTGTAATCATGGTGTGTATTAAGTATGGATATGAAGGTAAAATTAAAAATGAACGAATGTCTAATCAATTTTAAATATTTTGTATTCTTAAATATTAAATATAGTTAAATTGAGATAGGTCACTCATCACTAAGAAAAGGAGAAACAGCAGTACACTACCTTTTCGCTATATTTGCACAAAAATGACATTACAGAATAATGCAACAAATTGCATCTCTAGAAACAATCAAGTACATACTACAATCTTATATTTATTTCTTACAGTTGGATGTTATTACTTTTAATCAGTACTAGATACTAACTGTTGTATATAAAATATGTAAACTAACATGTAAATATAAACAAAAACATTTTATAGCATTTATTGGACATAACTATACATTTATGATGACATACATACATAGAATATGACCCACTTGGTATAGTTAATATCTTCATCATTTACTCTTTTTACAGGAATAATTAAGCAGTGACATTCTGTGCAAAAACTTTGAGCAATTCCCTTCTTTCAATAAAATATATTATTTAGAAGAATGTCAGCCAGCTATACTATCACTTTCTTATTAGTTTCCAATAGGAAACTATACTTAGACTTCTTGGTTTAAAATTAAATACATTTAATTTATTATTTGCATAAAATAAAATTTAAAGTGATGTTAATTTAATAAATTTTTAAAAGGAGAGAAGTGATTTGAGGAAAAAGTATTAGCATATAAGTTTTTCATTGATAATTAACTTTCCGCATGCCTGGTTGTGATAAATTTTAATAACCTTTATCCACAAACTAAATAAAACAAATTAAATCAAAATCGGATAAACTGTACTTAACGATGAAAACGTTACAGACAGATACTTTTCTGTTTATATTATGAGTATGAATGATATTAGATCAACATTTAAACATTGTTCATATGACCATACTAACAATTAGATTTTAAAACTTAAAAATACCAAATTAATGGCCAAAATATAAAACTTTAAAGTTATAAGACCTTCCAATTCTTACTTTATTAGAATATTCCTGAGCAACAAGATAGACAAGCACTCAAAGGCAGTTTATTTTTAATACTCAAGCATGACCTTTACGTGGGTGAATTTTAATATGAAGCAAAGAATAAATCTTTTTGTTACACCCACTAAGTAAGTATATCAATGCATATGCCTTTTACTATCAATAGGTACACAAATAACATTGTGATGATGTAATTATTTGTTACAATAACATTTGTTAAAGCTCTATCATTTCATCATAGTCCACTATATCTTATATGACCCATATTATTGTTTTTATCACAGTACATATAAATAGAATTGTTTAACATAATTGCTATTGATTAAAGCTGTGATTAAATGTTACAATATGTGTTTAATTCAATAGTTCCTCGTATATATGAAGGACACACAAATGTTTTTAAATCGACAGAGAAAGTAGGAACTGTAGGCGCAGCTACTGCGTATTTAATATTTCGGTATATTGAGGCAGATCATGATATCTATAAAGTTATTGTTCGTAATTTATGTGAATACTAACATTAAAGTCACTTGTTGTTGTGTCCTCTAAAGCACTAACTACATAATTCTAAAAATATTGTGTGCACTATTCATATGTCATCGTTCACCTCGAAAAATCATACGTGGTTGGTGGAGACCCCGTTATGCGAAGGCGTAAACCGAATAACTTTTGATTTTATCTTCATTTTCCACTTTTATACACAGTTTCACTATACACTATGAGTTTTTCCCGGATTTTGGGTCATATTGACAGCTCCAATTGGACATTTACAACACCCATGGGAAAGGCACTTTTCACTAACAGACCAATTACTTACCTGATCAGCTTCATTTTCAACGTTTTTAAACGCGTTACTTATGTGGCATAAATCACTGAAGGCCATTTAAAATTTAAAATTATTTCTTGCCACGGTACATAGGAGCTACGAGTGCTAAGCCATTTTTTCTCTGACCTATATGTATAAAAAATCGTGCTACAGCTATAGCCTATAAACTTGCCATTGGTGTTGCTGTCTTCCATATTACAGAAATATTTCAATCGTTTTGCAATTATTCGATGTTAATCTAATAAATAATCATAATTTATTACCTTCCTTATATAATAAAGTACACAGGTATTTCTTTTAATAATTTTGGAAATTATTCACAATTTCCCGCCTTTTTTTATTTTTTTTCTAGTTTTAACTTTTTTTAATAAAACTTTTTTGCAAAAGCATTAACTTTGATTAAAATTTCAAAAAGAATTAATTTTCCAAATAAATTCTTAAAATTGAATATAACAAATAAGAGTATTTATTCAAATATTGAACTAAGAATTCGCTGATAATTGACCAAAACAAATAAAAAATTATGAAATACATCAAATTGCTTTGCAATAGGTACTACGGTCTATAAAATCTAAGATACAATCAAAGTAAATAAATAAAGGCACATAATTTGGTAAATTAATCTATTATTTATTAAATTATTGTATTCTTGACAGATTTCTTAAGATATTAAAATGGCAACTTCAGCCATTATATTTTAAAATTATCTGTGAGAGCCATCTTGTCAACCGTCAAGTGTCAACGTCATTATGACGTTGTAACAGTCAGTGTGGTAACCTCAGAACAAAGAAAAAAATTTCGTAAGTTCATTTGTGTTTTTATTTAATTTGTTTTATAAACTTTCATAATCATGAAGCTGCTTAATTTAATTGCATATTAGCGTTAACATTATATTTATTTTATAATTAACATTTAATATGAAAATATGTAATAAGCGCCATCTATTAAGGCAGACGTTCATAAATTCTTCTGATTCAGGTGGGTCTGGGTCTACCATTGGGTCTACGACTGAAAATGGAGGTAAGTTTTAACTGAAATATTTTTTTTTAAAATGATAAGATGGCTCTGATTTATTAATCATAAATTTTGATAAAGACTATTTTTGATAATGTTTTAGTCTGAGGCCACACTACGAATTTTTGCCGCGAGCGGTTAGCCGCTATAGATATTACCAGCAAAACCGCCCGAGGTCCACACAAATCACAATCATGGTTACCTGCAAGAATTTTTAACATTCTGCGGTTTTAAAATCAAGTCGGGGGGAAAAAACATCACAAAATTACGCGGTTACGTGGTTTTGCCCTGGTGTGGTGTAAGCCATAAATGATTTAACAATAACAGCCTTATTATTTACTTGTTAGGTATATGTATTTAATTAGTTACCTACCTTTATTTTAATTTCGCACCTAATTTTTTTTTCAAAGAAAGTCGGGTAGGAATAAAATTGTTTTTCGCGATAATAATATGTAGACTTAAAACGCACTATTACTATTCAATTAATTAATTAATCTGCTTTAGTACATTTTCTATTGTATTATCATAATAATTATAAGTTTGTAAGTATGGTTAATTATTAATGGTTATACAGCAGAATAACATGTTATGTATACGTAAAGTCCGGTCGCGGAGCAGAAAGAATTTCGTACAATGACCTCTCCGTCCGTCCGTCCGACCGTCACAAACATTTTTGAATGGAGTGCAGTTTACATGAAATATTTGGAGGAGAAAATGTTTTTTACTAACTTATTAAATAAATGTCCTTTATTCATTATCACATATTACATCATATAATACTAGCTTTCCGCCCGCGGCTTCGCCCGTTTTGTCTAAAACCTAATAAATTATATACTAAAACCTTCCTCTTGAATCACTCTATCTGTTACAAAACACCGCATCAAAATCCGTTGCGTAGTTTCAAAGATTTAAGCGTACAAAGGGACATAGGGACAGAGAAAGTGACTTTGTTTTAAACTATGTAGTGATGATAGTGAAATAGTGATGATGACAAGCAAGCCAACGACGTTTTGTCGTATGAGTATGGTCAATAAAAAAAACACATGCAATTAAGAACAAATCTTACACTCTCAGGTTAAAGGTTTACAATCCCTAAGGACGGCGGTCATTGCACCTGTGCGAGCAAGACACATTTTATTTACAAGGGAGTGAAAGTGACAGGTAGTAAGAGGTTAATGTACGAAATTCTTCCTGCTCCGCGACCGGACTTTAGTATATTATTATTAGTCTGTGATGTTAAGTATAGAAATACTTGAATATGTAGGTACCCGGGTTCGACCGCGGTTGAAACCGCGCGGCACAGCTAGTGTAGGTATTCATACAAAACACGGAGCTATACTAAACATTTTTTTTCTTTTACATTAATTCACAGATAATAAATTCCCGCCGAAATGATAAACTGTCAAAACAATAATCGAATAATACAGACTATAGTGCATGAATGCTTTAATTACAAACCGTGAGGCATGAAACCCTTCTCTTTGAGGATTGTTTGAGCAATGCAATTGTATTAGTGCACGCTTGTGTCTATTGTAAACGAATTAAGCTACCTCTATGCATTTAGTACGATATAACTGCATGAATTTGATATATTTTATACCTAATCTATCATAACGTCTATGTAGGTTACCTTTAACATTTTATTTTCTTTTTGGTACGACAATGACTTTTTCCGAGCAGAAGATGTCCCGATGCCGACTTAAACTTCATATTGTAATTGAAGTGAAACTTCTATTCTATACCTACGTATGATTGTACAATCTCAACTCGCACGTTGAGAGTAAAGTCATGGTCACGTCATGGAGTAAGGCGACTTTGAATCTTGCCAATGAAGTTTCACTTCTGTCACGTGTTTTTTTGATAGGAAACTTCAATTACGTACATACATAATAATATTACCTACCTATGTCAATTACCTACATCACACACTGGAATTTTCATAAATTGTTCGCTCCTGATATACAATAAACATCTTCTCTAGACAGATCTATCTTTAGACAGAAGTCCCTACCTATTGCACAATTAATAACGTGACACGTAAATTATATACGATATAATATAAAAAATAAAATGCCACAACGCGTCGTCGAATATACCTATGTACCTAGGTACCTATTTCGTAAAAATCTTTACTATCATAGGCTGTAATATTTTAGTCTCATAATATTATAATCATCTTATAAAGACTTCGTTTGAACTATGTACCTAGGTATATGTAGCAAAAACTTGTAATATAGCAAAAATGCGAAAAAAGTTTATATTTGAAAGCAGACGTAGTTGCGTGGGCTGTTATACCTACCCACGCACGTCTGTTACGATATTTTGTCTGGCTCTACGAGGCAAAGATTTTAAATTAGCTAAGTTTTACAGACTCAAGTCTTTTAATGGACTAATCGAATTAAAAAAGAACTGCAAAAAAATCCGTCAAAATATTCGTATCAAATTATCAAAGTGCCTCAAAAACCGCCTGATTCCTTTTTTTTCTTCTTCATGGCAAGAAGATGTGACTATTTGCCAATGTAAAGTATGTGCCTGATTATTTAATTCTATATATACTCTTTTTATTTCCACGACAGTCCAACTTCGACCACAGACAAAACAAACGAGTAAATTTCCGCTCCCGCCATTTTGGTAATACAAATGTCAACAACGCAACGCCGTCACCTGGTCTCGACGTCTCAGCGGGGAGTCTTTACTGCTATTATTCAATTTATCTGCAAACATTCAACGTTAATAATTGCCAATTACATTTGCTTATGATTGCAGTCTTTTCCATCGCTCCATGCTTGTTTTAACGCGTTTGACAGATAAATTGGCGGGATTTTTTTTATCTGTTTTTTATTTTTTTCCTTCCTTTCGGCAAAAAATACGATAAGTAAAAGTAGGTGTACCGAAGTATTAATCTAGGGACAAGACGTGTTACACTACATAACAGCGAGAATAAGAATTATTTTGTCATGAAAACGTTTGAGGGTATCTTGAAATACCTACAGCTTCACATTCTGTAACCAATGGAGGAATTAATAGGAATTTGGAATTGGGAAAAATGATGCATCATTGTTTTTTATACTTATCAATATTGAAAATAAAAATATTTAATTTCTAATTTGTTTGATAGCGTAGTTAATGACTCTTTAAGTGCTTGTGTGTGATGTGACTTGCTTTCTAATGGTTGATTTAATTTTTGATTTCAACATTTTATATTTTAATGGTGTTAGTTATTATTTGATAGTAATTTTGTTTTAAAACCTTCAATTATATTAAACTAGCAAACCATCTCAACATCTGCTCTTAAAAATTATATTTTTGCAACAATTTTTGTTGGTGGAAGATAGATAGTCCATAGATAATACTTAGGTACCTACATATTGTTAGCTAACATAGTTGTTATAATATAGCCAAAAGCTCATCTCGATGATCGGATTGACCAGGACCACAAATGATTAATGACAGTGTGTTAAGATTCTAAATGAGTAGGTAGGTACATTAGGCTCATTAATAATCGATAGTTTAATTCGAATGACTAATTAAGCGAAATTAATAGAGCTCCATCGCTTTCTAATCTCTGCTACTGTTTTTGCCTTTCAAAAACCTTTACCTTTTATTACCAAATAGGTAATTTATACCTAATTATTTACGCATCTACCCCCGAAAATGGAATGATATATTAGGTTGGTATTAGCACGATATTTCCCGTTTTATTTATTAAAGTTATTATTGTCATTTTACTCATTAGGTAAAGGGCTTTCAATATCAGTTTAAAGTTTTTTTATATCTGCAATAGTTACGGAATAATCGCCTGTGCACACTTAACGATTAGGTACCTACAGTGTACCTACACCCTGTATAGTATTATACCTATTATATCTGTGGTTTAGCTATCAATATTTATTATTCTATCAATATTATCGGAACTAAAAATATGTTGTAGCTAGGTTCTATTATTAGCTCGGTAGGTACCTACTTATACCACAGATTACTAAATAGTTACAGGTTACCTATATACCTACTTAAGCTTCGAATAAAATAATTATTTTTTGAAAAAAAAAAACTAAAAAAACAGTCAACTTTTTTTAATGGGACCACGCAGGAGTCACCCTTTCAAATCAGTTCAGCCATTCGAAAGTTATGAGGTAACAAACACAAAAAATGTAGCCGAATTAACAACCTCCTCCTTTTTTTAAGTCGGTTGAAAAATTTATGAGAAATCATAATTTAGTGTTTATTTTTATTCTACGCTGACCTTATATTTTATAACCACTTTTTATTTAATAAGTTTTTCAACTCAAGATTAAATTTTTAATACAGTCAAGCTATCTCACATTAAAATGCCCTACCCCAATATAATTAATCATACAAAATTCATAAGTCGTTCTTCCCCAAAAAGAAAATAAAACAGAGAATACAAAAATGTTTTAATCAAAAGAAGCTTTAAGCATAATAAATTTCAGAACGAACCTAATACCGCCGCCAATAAATGAAATCCGCACCGAAATTCAAAACAAAGAATTCAAATAAAGAAATCAATCGCGTTCGAGTCAAGAATTCGTGAACCGTGAGTGGGAGTGAGATAGCGCGATGTAGAAAGTAATATATTTGACCGAGACGGGTATAGCGTTAATCCTATTGGCTTATACCAGCCGATGTTTGCCGCGATTGGTCGCCGTGCCTTATTGAACTGTCACTGAAGACCGAAGTATTATATTATCTGTGCCGCGGTTTAGGGGTGAGCGGTAATTCGGGGGTAAACGGGGAAAGGTCGTAGGGGGGTGGGAGGACACCTAGCGGAGTTTGGTGATTGACTCGTGGGTAGTTTTGGGGATCCTTTGACTATTTCAAACGTGACTATTCTGACGAAATTTTCGTGGAGAATTAGATTTCACTTTGAGTGAACCGTTTGAGCGACATTTTTGTTCCTTTCAATGATTTTACCAAGTTAGGTATTTGAATAGTATAATAAAATACTTTATAACTATCTACAGTTAATATGGAGAGTATAATTAATTTAAATTTAACAGTTACGTATTAGATGGGTAGTACCTACGTTACAGCTTTTTGATACGATACCATACCACTGGTACTAAATTCTGCGTAGACGTTTTATATTGGGATACGCTTACTTTATATGTAGGTATTTTAAATCTATTAGTTATGACAAAATATTAATATGCTACAGAGAATACATTTAGCACTGAATTAATATAAATATAAAATAACTGTAAATAACTTCATTCTATGCTGCAAGAAATAGAATACCTATTATGAAATTTTACATCACGCATTACATAGTAGGTATTAAATCCCGCCAATCCCATTGGTTACAAGAACGCGGGAAATCGTTGACTTTTCCTCTCTGATGTCATTTTTCGCGGGAACGCCACGCCCTTGCCAAATATTGTGTTCCCATTGGATCAGATATCAAATGTCAAATGTTACGACTGACATTAGGTATAGTTAAACGTAGGTAAGAAAAACATAAAAGCATGCAGATTATCGCGTACAATATATCTGAGTCCACATTCAATAAAAAATGTAACACATAAAACTTTGATTATAGTATTAGTTTAAATAAGAAAGTAGATGGATGATGCTGGGGATTGAGATAAAATCTTCATTAAGAAAATAATAGTTAGGTACCTACCAAAGATATTACGAAGACTTTTATTATTCGTTGGTCAGTGGTCACGCTACTGTATAATTTGTGTCCTTTTGCTTCTACAGAGTATTTTAATATAGGTACGAATTTCAGTGACTAATTGACTATCTTAGTTATCTTTTAATATTTTATCTAAAGTTGTGTCAATTATTTAATTTATTTTTAGTCCATAATAAAATTACAAACTACAGAACAGCTTGAAAAGGAACGTCGTTCCAGCCATCCATTTAAACTTCCCAATTATCAGAATCAATTAAACAACACAATTAAATAACGGAACGCAATCGCAATCGGAAAACCGTTCCCGTAAAATCGACGTCATTATTCTAAATGGCGGGACGCAACAGCGTAATGCCACAAATTAAAGCTTAAAACGGGCGTTTAACAGCTGACCCAAACCCCCCTGGGCCCCAAAGCAACGGGGCGGGGCAGCCACGCCTCAGACCGTCAAACGAGCGGAGTGAACGCACGTCAAAAGTGTGACGGCAGCCGCGGCGGGCGCGCGAAACGCTGTCAGGCCGAACGTCAAAAGTAACCGCGTAATTCGAAATTATTTGTCTATGGTCTGTGTTTTTTTTATTGGACTGGGGCTCATTGATTTGTAGACACGGCGTATTTAATTCTGATTATTGTTTAAATTTAAAAGTAAATGAATAAAGAAATTTGTGATTTATATTACCTATCTATTAATAAAAAGCTCGTTGTTTAACTGCAGTAATAGATATTGTAATGAATGATTAATTAATTATAAAGACTGTGATGTGTTGTAATTAAAACAATTAATAAATGAACTTTTGAGTGATAATTTTGTGATTATTAAAATGGAAGTCGCTCAAACACCTTTGCAATTAACGCAGGACCATCAGGATGGAAGGATTACAAGTCAGTACATTTATTATTTGTTTGAAATAATTGCATAGACAATATTTTATTATTTTATTGATTTATATTATTTATTGATCCTTTTATATTTTTTAATTTCTTCCAATAATACCTATAAATGCCTAAACCACACACTGTTTTCCAACACCTAGTGTAGTGAACATTTTTATCTTTGTATATACTTAACATGATCTTATAGCATTAAACCATAATCTTCTAAGAAAGTAGGTACTATCATTTTCTTTCAATCTTATGGTTAATTTTTATGTACCTACCTAAGTAGGTAATAAGATTCCAAGCATTATGATAAGACGTGTATAAGTGTAGGTCCAACTCCAACGAATCGCTAGAGATTAGAATAAGGCTGTAGGAAAATGCTATTTTTGTAGTTTTATAATAACGTTTATGTTTATTATTTTTCGATATGCGAATACCATAGTTTGTGGTGTAGGTACAACTAAGAATAAACTATGCGTAGGTACTCGTATGATCAATTCACAGTTATTTTTCTTAAAAACTATGATACAGTCTATGATAAATATTATAAAAAATTAATAACATTTGGTATTCGTGTTATGTTATACAGGCCGTTCCGCCGTCGGAAAGGTACTCAATGGAACTTTTAGTTTTTCATAATATGCTGATTACGTAAAAAAAACCTAAAATAAATACGTTTTATCTCTTAGATAAATTCTTAAAACTCTATGTGTACAGTTTTAACTGGCAACCATTGCCACCCGCACGTGTTCTAATGTTTAAGATTGTTGTTTCATATCTGTTAAAAAAAACCTAATACCTATGTACCTAGTTACTTAATATTTTTTGTATCTAATAACTTAGGTACCTGGTATAAGTATAACCGCGCGGTTTCACCCGCGGGCATAATCAAGTATTTCTATACCTAGCTCATGCGTTATTCTGATGTAAAAACTATTTTACAGATAGGTATCTAGGTATATATAAACTTGGGGGTATAAGGCCTAGCTGCCGAAGGTGAACGGTGGCCACCAGTGAGTAGGTATGGCTTTCTGCGAGTCCCACATAGGTACCTACCCCCGCATACAGCAAAACTGTAGAGGGGGGCCATGCGTAAATGCATTTCCCAACGTTAAAAAAAGAAAGGTATATACAAACTACATATTTTCATTCAAATCATGGTAAGTAGTACTTTTAGAGTCAATTCGTTACAAACATGCTGAACAATTATCTCTTCACACCTCTCTGTACCATGTTTTTGGCAAATAAATGTTATTTTATTTTATTTTTATTTTATTTTAACATACCCTCATACAAATCTTTCTTTATATATTAGTATAAATAAAGATTGCCTATACCTACTTTAAGCTACTTAACGTAGGTACCTAATCAAACACTTTACTAATTGCTAACTAATACGGTAATTACCTACTACATAATTTGGTAGTTATAATAATATAGTTTCTGTAAATACAAAAACCATACATATAAAGCAAGAAATTACAGAAATGACCCATTGCTGCGTTCGAAAGAACTATCAAACCGAATCAATTATGAATCATTAACCTAAACATAACCAACCTTCTTTCTTTCAAAAAAAAAACACAGTCTTGTCAAAAAAAAGAAAAAAAATCAATTGACAGCCAGCCATTTTTTCATTTATTCACCTTTACCATAGACAACGCATCAGTATTCAGCCCACGGCCGCCAGTAACACGGGGTCTATTCGACTGATTTTCAGCCACTCCATGATTTGCCACTTCCCCTGTCAGCGAATGTTTTGAATACAAAATAGCCAATAGACAAGTTCCATTTTCATGTTCTAAATTCGAATTATGCGATCGCGCGCCGAATAATTCAGCTCATAAAGCTCTTTGTAGGTTATGATTTGATGTTGATTGTAATTTCATTTTGTGATGAAGTTTACCTATTATTTTATCTGATTTAAAGTACTTATAACTACCTATTCTTCATACAGTTCATTTTGGAAGAAGCAAGCGATACATTCTCTGAAAGAAATGTAGGTATACAAGAACATTGCACGTGACATTGCCTTGTGGGATCTATTTTAAATACAAGATATTATAGGGAGTAGGGACATTACATCTACCTATACCTACGGTCTACATCCATAATACATATTATTATATCTAATTATTTGAGAAAAAGAGTTTGCTTAGAAAAAAGTGTTTCATAAATAGGTACTAAGCAAAACATAATAACCAATCCATGAACCAAACTAAGTTGTATAAAATAACTTTACTATAAGTAGATAGGTAGGTCTAGTCTGTGCTTGATCACTTGATGGTAGAACAATGTTTGAAATTTTAAATTATTCACACAGAAAACGGGCTTCGAAGTTTGAATTAGGTATCTATTAAATATTAATTAGGTACTAGCCGTGCCTCACGGTTTTACCCGTATTGCTCCGCTCTCATTTGTCTTAGCGTGAATCGTGATTCGTGATGATATACCTACTAAAACCTGCCCATAGCCTCCTCGTGCCATCCTCGATAAATTTAAGAGGCTATGTAAGGGCTCTTGTGCACTACAAGGAATTTTACTGTCCGGCATTCCGATTTTTTACGGTCCGGTGTGGCATGAAAAAACCAATGAATTGCTTGTGCACCTGTCCGTCTTTACTCGGATCAGTGCGGTACAGTTCAAAGAAGTATGGCGGTATAATGCTATCATAAATGATTGTTTTCGCATTTTACAAGAAACGAGTAATAATATAGAAGGTGAAATATTATATTACTTCGTTATAATAAAAAGTAAAGTTCCGTAAGAGATTTAAAATGCGTGTTTCACTTATTTATTTTAATCGGTGACGAGGAGCTAAAGCTATTCCCACTTGAACTTTAATCACAACAAAAAACCATCCGGAATAGGGAAAAGTAAAATGTCGGACAGTAAAATTACGTATAGTGCACAAGCTAGTATATAGATTAATGGCGTGCCATACCGGACCGTAAAAAATCGGAATGCCGGACCGTAAAATTCCTTGTAGTGGACAAACGCCCTTACACTGAAATAATTTTTCAAATCGGACAGAAGAAAATATGAGGTTAAAAAAATGCTGGTTACATTTTAAAACATAAAAGAAAACAACATTTAATTCAACAAAAAGAATTAAAGTGCTAAAATAGGTCAGGTACATTGTACACAAAATTAATTATTTAAACTGTAAGTATATGCTACATAACATTACTCTGTATATTTTTCAACAACCATGATATTCCGTGATAAATGTGAAATCATTAACCTCCCCTCTTAAACCCGGTAAAAACATACATTCGCACGACAGCTAAATACCAGATCTTCATATACAATATATTTTTATGTACGCAATACTCGGCAAGGGACATAAAAGAAAATTGTCTGAGACATAAAAAGTACAGTTTGCGAAATTGGAAGTCGCGCAGAGAGCGAAGTAAATCCCTGTATCAAGATAAATCAATGTTTGTACAGAGAGGCACTCAGACAGGGAAAAATGTGGAGTCGCGGTTCAATGTTAATACATTAATAATTTTTATGATAAAATAATTATAGAGTGGTTTTAGAACTGTAGTGATTGTTATATTAGAAAGATAGGAGTGCTTAATTTATATAAACACATTAAGAAAGTAAAATAAAATTATAATACCAATAATCGATTCACTGGAAAGTCGTGGATTTCAAAAACCTTTTGACTTGGGTATTGACTGTTGATGCGGTCATAGTAAATTTAAATACTTATAGTTGTATACGTAGTATATTATTATTAGTCTGTGCTTATAGTTATAACGAGTATCGTTTCTACATAATGTACACTACCTATATCAATTACGCTATGCGTTGCTCAGTGAATCACGCAGTTGAACAAATTAAAACTTCATACAAAAAATAATATTACAAAAGAATTTGTGTTTTTGAAAGTGAAACAACGAAAGTCTCTTAAATTTCAACACAGTTACCCGTACAGTTTCATGTTGATAATATATTTTTTCTTACTTTGCCTTACATTTCATTCGGTACATATTTTTATAACCCAACATCCGCTCTACAGTTTTCCCTGTCCGCGCTACAGTCAGGAAACTTTGTCGCTTGCCGTTTTATTTGGTTTTCTTTTGACGTACCCTCAAGCCGCCCTGATTAATTCCCACCCGGTTTCTTTTGAAACGTTTTAAATGTCTAAGCACCTTTTTGTTCATAAAAATTGATAGTTACGATATTTTTCCTTGAAAGTATGTTCGTACGTTTTTACTTTTTAGGGATGCGTTTATCTTTAGTTACATGAGATACTAAAATGTATATAAAGTAGGTAAATAACGCTATTTTGTCCCTAAGTGATCAATATTTACACTCGTATCAATTTTCATTATTTAGATACCAATAGATACAATAAAATGTCTTTATATTTTCACTTACAATCAGAAAGCGACTGATTTCAAAAGTTACTTCAGTTATAATTATTTATTTTCATATTAATGGAACAATCAATACATTTTCTACTTTATTACTATATGACCCAAAGGCGAGATTCCTTTAATTCTAATTTTCCACACATTGACCTATCGTTATAGTCTATACCTTGTCCAGAGATCGGACGCGGTCGGACAAAATCGATATTGTATCGCGACGTGCGATACATCATAACTGCTAGCTTTATCTTTTGCCTTTTATTTATTAGTATGTAAGTATAGATATTTGGGGCATATTCTGTAGATATGTATCCTTACTAATCTTAATATAAAACATAGCTTAATAAATTAGGTCCCTCCGTTGTTTGTCCGCTGTGGATTCCAAAAATGCATAATTAGGTATAAAATTTTAGATAGCTTAAATTCTATTATTACCATAAATATTAGGATTACACGGGCAGAAACGGAACGCGGAGCTAGTATTTTATTTGCTACCTTATTATTTTAATACAATTTTTTTTATTTTCATGTCTCAATGGAGCACTTTTAAACTACCTATGATTTTCCATCTTATTCTCATCAAAGAATTTTATTTCTATGCTTAGGGCGGATTATGTTTATCAAATGAGTAGTTTTCATACCTATACCTATGTAGGTTGTATTTAGTTTGTGAAATTTCCAAGAATATTTCATCATTTTCAAATGAAACAATAAAATCCGACCTATAAATGAAAAATCTCTATCTGAAATATAAAAAAGAATTAAAATATTCGTGTAATAAATGCAGTAAATCAAATACCTTTGTAAATTACGAAATCTCGCGGAGTCCGCTGGTGTGTAAAATCTAGTTATAGTGAGGGTAGTTAGCGATAATTGAACTACAATCACTGTGTTCGTGTTTATTTACTAGGTAAAATGTGTGGACAGAAAAGTTTTTTTGTATGAAAAGTGATGATAAGATTTATGCTTGATTTCCTGAACATATAAATATTTTTTTAAAAGTTTAATTATGTTTTTTTAAGTTTAAACACGTGAATATTATTTTTTGAGTATAGAAATTTGAGAGCGTATTTTTTTAATAAGATACCCAAGTATTTTTGCATACGGCATTTAAAGAAAATAAAACTGTCTGTTTGTGATTTTTAAAAATGTACTTAGCTTTAATTTCTCCATCACGCAGACGACGTCACTGGCAACGCTTATATTATCTAATCGGGTACGTGTGTGGCGACCAGCAATAACTTAATTGATTCATCACATTAAAACAATTATTTGTACATCATTTAATGAACCTTATTACAAGGGAAGAAACGCTAAAACCGCGTACATTTAAATCGGGTGTTCTCAAGGGTCGATTCACGGTCCCCCTACTTTATATTGTGTACAGAAATGCTATTACTAATAAAGGGTGTGATTTGCAATGGTTATTTTATTAGCGCTATTGAGATTAAATGTATCGATGGTTAGAAATGAAGGACTGATGTAGCAGGTCCATTTGTAGATATTAAAGTAACACTTTTAATGTTATTAATGCGTCGGCTATTTTAAACATATATTTTAAGTTTTAACCTAACTACGTATACGTTAATAATTTTCTCAGAAAAACTTAAAATAATATGCTACGTAGCAACCCCAACTTGAGCTTTAAATATAAAAACGGTTTTGCGCGGCGTAGGGTAATTTTAATTTGTGTATTTAATACATCGTTACACCGTTTGAATCATTTCCATGTTTAAATGCATGATTGAACTTTTATTTGACTTGAATTGCTATAAGAGCATCTCCGCTCTTGTTGGTCTTAGCGTGATGATATAGGCTATATATCATCACGCTAAGACCAACAATAGCCTTCCTTGATAAATGGACTATCTAACACCGAAAGAATTTTTCAAATCGGACCAGTATTTCCAGAGTTTAGCGCGTTCAAACAAACAAACTCTTCAGCTTTATATTATTAGTATCGACATATCGATAAGTAAATGTTTGAGTAGAGAACTAAAGATTCTCTTTTCATAGGAGAAGAGAACACATCACCACTTCGCTGGTCACCACCATCATCCGCTGCGCTGGTCGCAGCAGCGCTCGCTCCACCAACCTTGAGACCATGGCTGCCAGACCCGCCCAGTAAGAAGACCAACCACTTGGGTAAGACAGGTTGGCATCTGATCAACTTTATTAGATACTAGCTTTCCACCCGCGGCTTCGCCCGCGTTTTCAAAGAAAAACTCGCATAGTTCCCGTTCCCGTGGGATTTCCGGGATAAAACCTATCCTATGTGTTATTCTGATGTATAAGCTATATTGTGATACATATTCATTCAAATCCATTCAGTAGTTTTTACGTGAAAGAGTAACAAACATCCATACATCCATACTTACAAACTTTCGCCTTTATAATAGTAGTAGGATAGATGCTATCTATTAAAGAAAGAAGAAAGAGACATGCTTCCTTATGTTTGATTTCGTGTTAATGTAATGTTGTAGACGTCTCGTTTAAAATGTGGCGTTACCACGTGTACTGTTAAATGGTCGTAAACGGTAAAAATTTATTAGATCTATTTAAAATTTTCACTGTGTTTTTGAATAAGAAAATTAGATAAAGCGAGGGAAAAATTGCATAAATGTAGCATGAAATATTAAAAAGTATACATTTTTTTTTAAATAAAAAAACATTTACCTAGATCTACTGACAGCTTTAATGCGTATTGTGTACGTAGGTACGTATAGTTTAGCTTATCCATATTATCAGAATTCTTTCAAATCGGAAGAATTTATAATACCTTAGACGTTATTTTCATCAGGTCTTGTGTGCGTGGTATGCGGTGACACGAGTTCTGGCAAGCACTATGGAATCCTCGCCTGCAATGGCTGCAGTGGCTTCTTCAAACGGTCCGTTAGAAGAAAGCTTATTTACAGGTAAATATCTGACTTATCTTTGAAATTAAGTTGGTTTATCATTTCTTTTATGGCTGAATGTCTTTTGATAAGGAATTTTAATGCATCCTTGTAATATACCTATGTATGATTTATATGTAGGTAATTATGCAGGTAATTGTGTTATTGGTGTGTTAACACATTTTTTTCGAGCATGTAACGACTTAATGTTAATTTAACAAAAAGGTTCAAATTATTGTAATCGACTAACTTCTTCACAAACGTAGTTTTTAACTAACGTAATAACTGTTTAGTAATCTTTAGTTTTATTAGTCACGGATCTAATCAATTTCAATAATAAGGGTGTATGAACTCATGTTTGTCACACATCATCAAACATTTCGGCAACCAAGTTAATTGTTTCAAATATAGATTATTCAAATATACTTACATCTGTTTGTTCAACTGCTTTTGTTACGATGTCAGACACATTAATAATTTCAAAATTTGATGTTCCCATTTCTGCATTTTCATTAAAAATGTGTTGTTTTTCGTTCTCGGTGTTTGTTTTAACACATTTTCTACTATAATGTTTTTATTTTACTTTAGTAGGATTTTAACTACCTAAAAACAATAACGGTTAAGGCAAAATGCTATAATATTATGTTTTAGTCGTCATCAAGTATAGTTATTCATAGCTGTTATTACTAAGTAAATAGATTCGTTACTAATAGAAAATGCATTGTTAATTATAAATCTCCAGATAAATAGTGAAGGAAAGTGTAGTGGACAAAGGTAAATTAAATTCAGAAACTTACAAGCCAAAACTATTCCTACCTATCTGTTCCGACTCTCCAAAAACGCATTCTACCATAACTTGTCTACGCGTAGAGTGTCCTACGGTGGACTTAGTTATTAGGACTTAGTTTTTAGTTTTAAGATGTAATTACTAACATTAATACTTTGTTTTTTATTTTACTAACAAAATATGGATCTGCGATATCCGAATTTTATGCTAAATAAAAAAAATAAATAAATTACATACCATCGTTACACAATACACATCCTACATTCTGAAAATTATAAGAGTCATTCATATTGACATTTCACAAACCACCTGTGACTCAGTAGCCCAAATCAATAGTCGAATTTGTTTTTTTCGGTTGATCATAAGATATTGACACAAGTGTAATGGACTCACATCCGTCTGAAACTATGCCACAGTTGTGACCTCAATGACTTCTGTGTTGTTTTTGATAGTTTAAGTTTTAATTAACATGCGGATGGTGAAATGGAAGAAAGAAGGTTTATTTATCCCAAGATAACTATAGAGATTCCTATAGATCTAGATGCAAATCTAATGCTAATATTATAAAGCTGAAGAGTTTGTTTGTTTGTTGCTAATCTCGGGAACTACTGGTCCGATTTGAAAAATTATTTCGGTGTTAGATAGCCCATTTATCGAGGAAGGCTATATAGGCTATATATCATCACGCTAAGGCCAACAGAAGCGGAGCCACGCGTGTGAAACCGCGCGGTACAGCTAGTCATACGAAATTTATAGGTATATTTATTTATTTATTTATTTACGGCATACGCCAAACCATACATATATTAAACTTAATTCTAAACTTATTACTATGTCCTTAGTTCTAGGTACCTCTTACATTCTTCACCTATCATTCACATCCCTGACACAAACAATGAAATATATGAAGTAAAGAAGGAGACATTAATGTACCTATATTTAATTCGCTACGACATTGCATAGGAAAAAATGGAACTAATAGGGGCTTGGGAAATTGGAACAGGAGTGATTGTATAATTATTTGAAGGTTGAAACGAAAGGTCCAGTAGGATTAGTTTGCTTCTGAAGTAAGAATACAGTTTAAATATATTACGATAACGTAAACTATAACTAAATAAATTTTGTACCTGTTACTTAATAATTACTAATTGAATATGTATAAACAATTCAAGTAAAACATAATTCAAAAAGACCATCCAATAATAACGACTACAATTTAATCGTAGAACCATTTAATTTCCTACACACTACATGTGATACTCCATCATACTTGAATACGAATTACAATGCAAAAAAACGACAGCGGAATCAAGTGCTCGGACCCCTTGCTATCAAAAACGCAAAATCTTTTAATCCCTATCAAAAACCTGGTACACATCTGTAACCTTACTGCAGCTATGACAATGGGGATGGCCCGAATCCACTTAAGCCATTGTGAGCATATTTCTAATTCTTCGTGCATCTGTGGCCCTGGTCAGAGTTGGAGCGTTTGGTAGCATTTTCCACCGACTTCAAAAAAGGAAGAGGTTTTTGGATTGTTTTTTTGGGTTTGTTAGTTGAGAGTTTTCAACTGGATAACCGGATTTTGATAATTCTATATTTATCTGATAGTTATAGGGCCTTTCGATTGGTTATATTGCACGCCTCATAAGCGAAGCGTTGAGGTGGGTACTACTGTCACTTCGCGCAAAACATCTGATTTTTCAAACTTAAAATGTCTTTATGTATCATACATTGCACTTGTAAGATAATACATACACACACATATTAAGAAAAAACACTATTTTTAACGTTCATGATATTTTTGATGTCATTTTTGTTATTTAAACTAGTTAAAAAACAGTTTAAAAAAGTTCTGTCTTGGACGTCCGTGTGTCTGTATGTGCGGATCCTTTTTCTTGTTAACACGATAGCGACCGAAATACTTTACTAATCGAGTCTTTTTTTTTCTCTTACGCTTGAGTATGCTCAGGAATAGAACCTTTTCATTTTTCAGGGTCTGATTCGATGTGGTTTAATTGTTATTAAATAAACAAAAATAATAATTAATAAATATTTATTAAAAAAAAATTATGAGGCGTGCACTTTAGGATTTTCCAAATTATTTAAATTTTGTGTAGTTCTGACTTGAATGCGGTTTTTTTAAAGAATGATGTTTTGGAACATTTACACATAATATGCGCCTAAAGGAGCAATGAACAATTTATAATTGTATAACATTTATGATTCTTTTATTCGATATGTTATATTTTAGAATTAGAATCTGTAAAATCAGACAATTGAAAACTGGGTTACCTATAACTGTCAGTTAAATGTACCTAGGTCGTTGAATGTATGGTTCGTCTATTATTCACAGAAACAAAACAGTATTGTGATGGTCGCGTGTTCGTTTATGTTGTTTTGGATGAAAGATATAATATCTACTTACAGAAACACATTATCCAATTTACAATAACTTGCTTGATTAGAAAATAAATTTAAGTCGTAAGACATGACTTTAATGGACCACTGAAGAATCTCATATTACATTCCATAACTCAATCGAATAAACAAATAAACGAATAGCACA
>CAJQZN010017445.1:0-23245 GCA_907164685.1 Colias eurytheme | reverse complement strand
TTTTTTTTCATAAACAATTATATTAAAACATTTGCAAGATATTTGTCCGAGCATTTTGTGTAATTACTTTTAGTTTTGGTTTTATCTGCGATAAACCACTTTTGGCGCTCTTTTTTTCTCGAGATAAACGTTCGATTTTGTCACGATAAAAGTGTATACGAACGAATACGAACGTGTTGAATATTCTTACAAAATCTTGTCGGAAGCACTTAACTCATTTAATAGTGAATGAATTGAAACGAGTACCTACCTACTTATGTTACAATAAATAAACATAATATCTTACTACATACCATGAAGAAATGAGATGTAGAAGAGATAGACAACAACTAATATAATTTCAATAATTTCAAATATTAATCTATTCAATAATGAAATAGTCAATTTCAATTGTACATTTTTGTTGCATATAGCATATGTAACCAGGGCTATACCTATACATATTATAATTATGCGTAATAAAAAACTGTGATTTGTAGTAAGCTTGGTACTTATATTCATTTATTGTAACTCTTGAAGCTTTTAGAACAGTTTTTCCCAGTTTCCGCAATGTCAGCTTTCGTAGATATCAGTTTTACTATTTTAGACCATAATCCTAGAGATTAGCAACAATCTTGGCAACAATGTAGGCATCCTTCAACTTTCTATTTCCCTAGTACTTATGACGTAACCCTTTTATGTCTAGAAATATTGTACATATTTATTATAATAGTACCTAAGTGTTTTTCAAGATAGAATTTTAGCTAAATAATTTCTCACATTATTTATAGAAAACTTTTTAACAAAAGAACCTAAAAAGCTATTTATTGCTAAATCTATTTTGAGAAATGGTCCAGCTAAGTAAGTCAATTAAGTGCCGATTTTTCAATGCTCGGATAAAACTTATTCGTCGAGTAATGTATAAAACTACCATTTTAAAAACGTATTCTAATTGCCCGTATTTGACAGTTTACGTGACATTTTAATATTATCGTGTAATACTTTATTGGACGGATAAGTTTTATCCAAGCATTGAAAAATCGGCCCTTAAGTAAGTAGGTAAGTATGTGTCCTGAAAAATATATGAATTTTACGCATTAAAATTGTATTATGCTAGTAAATTTCAGCAGGATATTTTTGTATGTACAATGTACATGTACCTAACATGTTTTTGTTTTTTAACTTTATAGCACATTATATTTACACCTAACTATTATGTTAAATAGCACTCAGTTTATTCGAATAACTTGTGTTTAGAATATATGAAAATCCGTATACGGATGGAAAGAAGGTTGCTCTACATTTTTGGTGTTCTATGAACTCATCCGAACCATTTAATTCAAGGTTATGTTTTATTGTTTCAGGTAGGAGTAAAAAGTATTCCAGCCAGTCGTTTGACGCGGATTTGGAACCTAGCTATCGTAAGCAATCGATTTAGATCTCATAGTCATATAAGTTTTTCTGTATTTTAAGATCATTTATAATATATGGAAAAACGTCATGATCCAGAAACAGTCTTTGATATTATTAATAAATATTTAATTCATAATTTTCATATTAAGTGGTTATTTAAAATAATTATTATTAATAAACGCTTTAAATATAGATGATAAACGTCATAAATGATCGACATCCTGTTTTTGATCGTCAAATGGAACATTATAAATTTAATTCGACCCATTAATGACTGATTAAAAATTAATGTCAAACGTCGCAATTAATGATGCTTCAAGGAAGCGACATGATGGTCACAGATAATTATTTTGCGTGCCGTATTGATTTTTTATGTAAATATATATCACAATATTAAGAAAATCCGATATGATGCTCCCAATTGATATTGAGATTTATAACCATAAATATATTTATAATTACCGTGCTATATTTTGAACTTAAACATAAATTAAAATAATCATCCTTAACATATTCGATATATTTAAATATAATTATTAAATCGTTAATTATACTACCTACCTATATTTAAATATTATATCAAGAACTAAATCGATGCGACATCATTTAAAATCAATTACTTCTATTTGAGAATGATAATATAACGCTTTTTAAATATAAGAATGTTATAGCGAATACTAAACCAGTTGAAATAATATGTAGTCAATGTACGTACGACTGCAATTCCTTGAACAGGAATATCTTGGCAATAAAGTGGAATTATTAAATAGTATGGCTTGAATCGCTTAATGTTTTTTATCCCCATAAAGAACACAGAATATAATTTATTAACGTGTCGTTCGAGTACCTAATTAATTCAGTTAACGTTTTTATTTAATCAAGTTTATAACTTTTTTATTGAATCATAGACACGTAATAATCTGAAGATACCTATCTGCGTAGTATTTGTGTCAAATATGCACAATTAAAAAATTATACAAAAAGTAATCCATCGTTCAGTCGTGTTGCCATAAAGAGAAAAAAACTAATCCATCAGTATCCAATTAAAAAATGGAAGAATTTATTCTTAATTCAAATTCTGCACAGATATAAAGCAACACCCAACTTTCGTTCTCGTTTCGTTCTAAACCAGACTTTGCCTTTCCAGTAAAAAAAAATAATATGAAGTAATTCTTAATTCAAATTCTGCACAGATTAAAAATGTGAGCATACGTTTGTAACACAGACGTGACATTTGAACCGGCCAGCTAGCACCAACTACCAAGGCTGTCGCTTCACGCAATCTGCACATATCTGATTGCACTGAATTAGCCCTTACTTACTTATTCTCATTTAGTTATAAAGTAATAACACTAGTTATTGCTTTATCATTAATTTTGAGATCAATTTGCTTTTATGCCATTCTTACTATTTAATTTTAGATGTGCAATTTTTAACGACCAGGTAAAATGTTAGTAACAAAATATATGTCACTGAAGATTTAATAATTTCAGAAAAAAAAAACACTCAGCTTTTATATATAAATGCGTAATTTGAAAACTATTTTTCAACTCAAATAAAAAAAATGTTAATACATATTATTATAAATCCAAAGCTAATGTTATAAGATCGAATATGATAGAAATAAAAATCTCATTAGCTTCATCACTGTGATACAAAGAGTATGCATATTACTGTAGATGATTGATTTTGATATAATTATATTATTATTATAAGCGCATTTCAACATACACTATAATACCTTGGAATGGATCAAATTACAGGAGATTGCTATCAGACATCAATCGTTCATCAATCCTTCTCTATATTGAAAAATATAAATTAAGTAAGTATAAAAATAATATTCAAACATTATTGAAATAATTTAGTGTACTATTGTAAAATTCCATTTGTATTGAATAAAGATTATTAAATAATAATCCGTCTCCTGCAGTTCTCAGTTCTCACGACATTATTTGATGAAGTAGGTACTTATGAAAAACAAGAACAAATTATTTTTACCAGACACCATTACCATTATCATTAAAAATTATACTTAAAGAAGATAGTTATACCTGGTCTATAAAGCAGTGTATGCAAAAAGAAACCACTGATAAATTCTATAGCCTCTTGTAAAAATAGTACGAACAAATAAAATAGTCGAATTAAAACAACTAGTAGGCCTTGCCCTTTAACGTTCGTTTACTTTGCGTTATAGAGCATTGATCTACTGTAACAAGTTCTGTACATACAGAAAAAGTGTATCCTTGTAATAGTATCATCAACTTGGTGTCAGGCATGAATGGCTACAAATAAAGAAGAAAGAAATAAATCAACATCACTATTCACTTGTTTTTGTTTGAAAGTATCAACATTAAAATGGGCAGCGTTGGCCCAACAAATTATCGTCGAAGTTTGCCCCCATTACAACGACTATGAATAAACATCTTGAATGCCTCTACTCCCGCAATGCTGCCCAATGCTTTGCCAATACTTAGAGCATGCCCATTGTAAAGAGGGCCTGTAAGAACTAAGAGGAATTATTTTTATTGAATTTTTAATGTGAAACATGCTTGAGTTTATGGTTAAATATTAAAAAACATTTAGATTCGTTTAGATTTCAATAACACTTAAAATTTTGCAACAATTAACTTTAGTATTTTTAAACACACAGGACATGTTAGATTGACTTCTCAATCTAAGAAGCGTTTATAAAAATGACTATTTTTATCTGAACATGAACTTTATTATATCCGGTACAGCTATCAAGAACAAGTATATAATTTGTGTACTTTGAACTTTCTATTCCTATAATTATTTCCTATAGAAGTGTAGGAAGCGCAAACCCTGATCTTATTTTTCTTATACCATTGCTATACTTAATTCTACTAAAGCACGTTTACCACCAGGCACCCCCAGCACCATATCAAATAATAATAGGGACTACCCTATTATACAAAAAAATCTCCAAAAGTTATTTCTGTATTCGTTGAAATTTTAATCATTTTGTAACAACAATCAAATTGTTAACCAAATGGTTACAATTCCCTTGCTATGTACCCAATAATTGTGCCAATAAAATGAACTGGAATAGTTGTAGGCGGTTAGTATGCTATAAATCTACATTTTGCTATGTTCCTATACATCTATTAGTACATATTTCTCGTCTGAACCACTTTCCCTTACTTTCCTATTGTAGTGTAGACATGTTTTACTATTATTATTATTCGTTAACACGGAATTGATAAAGATCGTAATTAATGGATACGTAATGTCGAAATATATTTTGTTTGGCAAGATTAATATAACTTTATTGATGAGCTTATTATCTTAATTCAACTTCTCAATCGTCTTTTCAATCTCATATACTTACGCTCCGAAAATAATATACCTAGTTATCGTACGATGACGATGACGAACATGGTGTGATAGATGCAATGATTTTAATAATTAAAAATCACTACATAGTATAAAACAAAGTCGCTTTCTCTGTCCCTATGTCCCTATGTCCCTATGTATGCTTAAATCTTTAAAACTACGTAACGGATTTTGATGCGGTTTTTTTTAAATAGATAGAGTAATTCAAGAGGAAAGTTTTAGTATATAATTTATTATGTTTTAGACAAAGCGGGCGAAGCCGCGGGCGGAAAGCTAGTATTATACAAAATACAAAAGTAATTACAACGACCATTTGAAACAAATATTTCGCAATAGGAATCAATATATTCTTGCTAGTGGTTGTTAAACATATGAGATCAAAGAGCTTCTACAGAAGCTTAATGTCTCATACCTTCCATGGTCGATTACCGCTCAATTGCTTTATCTTTCTTTGTGTTCGAAGACTAAACAGATTCTTACTGTTACACTCAGACTTTATAGTATTGTAAATACATACTCTTATTATAAAGTAGATAACAAATCAGCTCATCTTATTGCCAATAAAATATGTTATAATAAGCATCAATCAATAGTAGAAATAGTATTGAGCAAGTCACTTACCACACTCAAAAAGCCACAAATCGAATGTAAGAAGGCACAGCAATGTATTATTATTCATTATTGATGCAATTTAATGTGCCCTCATAATAATTCCGTATGTTCTCTATAATTTTAAGGATTTTATTGAAATTATCCTTTCAAAATTTAATGGAATTCCCTTATTTATGTCTCTTTTGTGTTCCGACAAAGTCCATACATGGTAGTGTAAATGTTCAATCTGATATTTGATAGGTTCAAGTTCAGGACGAATATTTCAGTCAATAACTTGGATTCTTTGTCGTGAATGTGTCGATAAATTCGCTTTAAGATAAAATTAATTGTTACGGCTTACGTTTCATGAAGTATAGGATGTATTGAAAATATAGGAAGGTTTAAGGAAACCAAAAACTAATAAATTCACCTGCAACATTAAGAAGCATTTCTTTTGTGTAAATGCCCAGAAATGAAATATTTTATGAGCTTACGATATGGACACATTTTTATTGAGAGCGAAGTCTTGCTTCCTTGTTTGTTAATTATACTCGCTATGATTCGCTACTCTACATTTGCGTATAAGGTTTATTTTGTAGAGTTTTATATTATTTCCATATTTTCATGGGATACCTTGTATTGGTAAAAATTAAGATTATTGCTTCTACAATTGTAATTATTATCTAGGTGGGTACTTATATAATTAATTTTGAATTTGTTAAACTTTTTTGCATATCTGATGTTGATTTTTCAACTTTATTGAACTTTATTGAAAAAACGTTTAAATAATCGTTATTACGAAAGTATACACCAACGGCTCTATTAAAAGTAGACTCGATACAAGTGTCTATAAGAAAGATCTATTTAAGTTGTCATGTAGAATCTAAACATATGAAGGAAGATCATTGTCATAATTATTGCCAAACGCCAAACTAATCCCCCGTTAGGATAAAAGTTTAAATTGTATTTTCACGGTCACGTCCCCTCAAATCAATATAATACGAAAATATACTGAGTCAAACCTTGTAAAGGTCAGCAATGGACATTTGGTAAGCCTGGTTTGCGACATCTTCAGTGGTAACAACACGCTTGACCGCAAAGAATGCGGCTTTCAATCTGAAGGTTACATAAAGCTTGCTTATTTTATCATAGGAGGTGCTTAGTAGAAGTAAAACGCTCGAGACGAACGCGTGTTTCGAATGCGCGCGCGCGACGCCTAAAACATTTTTAGTGCTGGCAAGTTTTTGGGTGACTCATGAGGTTAACTGTGCATTTATAACCTTTTTATAATTTATTTTTTTAATCTGTAAGTGTTATGCTTCGCCATCATAATTTAAAAATAAAATCATTAGCTATTCGATTTTCAAAAAGTTTGACGTTTCTTCCCGCCTAGGAGTGACCTTGACATAAAAGTGACAGGACTCAAGCGATCAAATATTAATTCTTGACATGCAGCAACACGCGGTTGAAACAGGTTTCATACATAAGTGAAACCTCCATAATTTCTATTCACTTTTACTCTCTATAGTCTGTGACTTGTGTTTTATAACCAATTTCGTTCACTTTTTGTTCGAACTCGATATTATAATATCTTAAAAATAAATAGATACCTATTTGATATAAGTTATATAATGTTCTGCACGAAAAATAAATATTTTTTAAATACTTTTGTACACTATGCATTTGTTTCAATAGGCTCTGAAATTGATATAGGTATCATTTCCTAATGTGATAATTAATAAATTAAATTACTTATATTAATATTTTTTCATGACCATATTAGCTAACTAGCAACATCCATGCAGGTACATTTTCATCATTCTTTGCTTGCATCAACAGGTTAATAACAATGTAACGCAATATTTCATCTAATGATAGAGTAGAGGATTTTACTGGAAAATCAGATTTAAGTCTTCTTGATTTGTATCGCAATCGATGTTTTAATTTATAATATCAATTTATCCTTTCGAAAAAAAGGTTTTTTTCCACTCGTGACATAGAAAAAAAGGCATTGATCTATCATGCGTTAATCATATCATGCTATAAATTAAACTAATAAAAATATTATGTAACCTTTAGAGGATAATGTATTCCAAATTTTATAACAAAAAAGTACAAACAAAAAGTTTGATACATCCTAATAAGGTCAAGTTAATTAAATATCTTACCAACCAACAACAACATTTTTTTTATGTAAATCATTCATCAATCAATCAATTTCAATAGTCCACTTACAGGCTTAAGTAGTAGATTTTGAGTTATTTTTATTTTTATTTTTTCGTCAAATATCCTGTAAATAAATAGTAAAATTTTCATAAAGAGCCTCCTTACTTCCTTAGCTCTAAACTCTACTGCCTTATTTCATAATTCTAAAAAAATAACAAGGTCAAAAGTTTCCAAGTATCCAAACTAGTCATCTTATGATCTTCTAACATATTATTATTTTTTCATTAATTTAAATTGCATTCAAATGTTGATTACTGCTAAGTGCTAATATATTTTTCCGAGAAATACTTTTGTAATCTGTATTTAATTGATATCTATGACAAAATGTGTGTTAGTGATTTACTTCAATGCAGTTAATCTTTATGTAAGCGCAAAACATTACATAATTTGTAAACTAACAGGTAGTGTTGCCAGTTGCGCTTGCGACTATGGCGTTTTCAAATTTCGCAACGGAAAATATTTTTCCTTTCAAATTGTCTGCTATTTGATAGAAATATTAAAATAAAGACAGATAAATATATCCTATGTCCTTTCTCAGGTCTCAAGCTATCTCCATACCAAATTTTGTCCAAATTGGTTTAATGGTTGAGGCGTGAAGAAGAGACAGACAGAGTTACTTTCGCATTTCTAATTAAATTAATATAAAAGAATCAGTAGGACTATTTTGAAAAAAAAACGTTTCAAAAGCTTCTTCAAGATTAAAAACCTGCAAATAACAGTGAAGATGCCAATTTTCCTTGAATATAATTGAATATTAGAAGAATTCAATATGCAAATATAATCTCCTTCAATTTTATACACGGATACTCTCTGTTGTAACTATGACGTATTGATGCATCACATTATATTATACCTACATTTTTAAATAGATAAGTAACTTGTTTTACCGGAAGGCGGGCGACGCTAAAATACATTAAAATGAATGAAAATAGCTATTGAATAAAGACCTGAGACACAATTTTTATAAAAAAAATCATGCATGTAAACGTGGCTAGATTTCCGTGAAGTAAAATGTGTCTATGTTTTCAAATCACACTCTGATTTGAGACAAAAACTATAATATTTTTCAAATTTACTTGATCCTTATAGTAGTAAAGTAGTATCCTTTAGGATTAGATAAAGGTAGTTAAATGAATAAATTAGTGTTTTGACTGTAGAGAAATTAAATTTGTACCTACCTACTAGCATCAGTCCACGCCCGTCCTTTCATGAAAACTGCCTTTACTTTACCTGTATGTCCAAGCCCAAATTTATATCATGTTAGTAAGTAATTTTTATGTAACACATATAACGTAAATGTGAATATTCACATCAATACAAACTTTCATATTTAATCTATTAGGAAGTAGAATACGATACGATCTTATGACGTTACAAAAAGTGTTAATATATTTCGTGATAAATATTCTTATCTATGTAAAGTATCATTAATAATCCGTATCTTTATTTACAAGGAGAGTTAAATCATTAATTAAAAGTATTTTAACGGAAATAAAATGGTTGGTGTGCCCGCTATGTGCTTTGCCCTTGTTCATTGTATATATTATATACTTGAAATATGTGGAACCGGTAAATCGCGAGGTTTCTGAACTATTTTGAGTTAACAATACAATAGTAAAAACTTCCGCGAATAATCATTGTTTCAATATAATAAATCAGTTTATATTAAAGTTAAGCTTTGCAATGATTAATTCAAATTGAATAAGTACTTACATACTAATCCTAAAGATTTTTTGCTTGTCATACCAAAGGGTCATAACTCATAAAAGTAGGTGTCTATACGAAAAGAACGAAATAAAACCTGATAAGTTTTAACTTGCCTGTCTATGGCTGAAAAGGCTGCACTTATTATAGCGGTTCTTTCACTTAAAGATATCCTGTGGTGCTATGATTCCTCTAAAGTTTTAATTTATTTTAAAATTACTTTGGGAAAAATAGAGATGCCCATAAAAAGGACATTTACGGTAGACAAAATCGCGGGCATCAATTATTAACTTATTTATATTACTCATATCATAATAAATATAACAGGTTTGTGTAATAAGGAATTTTTTCAAGCCTCCGTTTATAATATTTATACATCGTAAAGAACAAGATTATTGTTAAATAAAGCAGTTTATTATTCCGTTATTTAACATTAAGGTAAATTATGTCTTTATTCGATTGTAATTCATTTAAATCACTGCTATTTACACGCTCGATATTTTTTTAGCTCATATAAAAAGGGATTGTTTATTGTATTACTATAGGTACTATACCTACTTGTAGGTACTCATAATATAACGAAGCAGTATTATTCATACTTTATACGTATAGGTAGTTTTACTTAAGAAATTATAAATAACAATTTAAATTCAAAATTCAAGCTTAGGGCCTTACCGCTTACGCCATCAGCTGAGACAGCATAACTATTTTTTCATTTAAATAAAAAAAATTAAAATAAATATAATCTAATCAGATAATTTTTGACATAATCTAAGTATTTCATTATTTTCATCATAAACTGTCCCATAAACAAATTCACAAGTAAGATGTTAATCAACGCTCGTTAATATATAATTATATGTAGGAAAAAATTACTTAACAATGCGTGCAAGAGCGCCCAAATAACACTTATTATTATAACATTATATGGCAATGTTGCAAATATTTTTGAAACATAAATTACCTACATGTCTTCGTAACGACCCACAATTCTTTCTTGTGTCAGTGACGAAACTTTTTATGATGTATTGTTAGTTTTTAAATATTATCTCTGTATACGTTTGTGCTTTTATAGTACCTACTTTATATAAGTAGCTAATATTTACAATAAATTAAAATACAAAATATGGAGCACCTACATTTAAAGTGTCAATTTCATTTAATTAAACTTGACACTTCTTAAATAATATTTTCATATGTAGTAGGTAAATATTGCATTGAAAAATAATTTAATTTCACACATAAGTAAGCGTTGTAAAATGTGACCTTAAATATAAATAAGAATTACACAAAAAAACGATATTTCGGCGATAAGACATTAATCACGGATTTAAATCGGTTCAAAAAAATCTTAATTAATTATTTGTCCTTACCAATGACCGGAAAATATGTGTTAAAAAATTTAATTGTATCTTAAATTCCCATATAAATGCATGTTACTCATAAAATACATGTATGATAATAATTAAATAGTAAATAAAATTTTAAATTGCATACAATAATAGTAAAGTGCATTTCTTATGACCTTATAAGTTACAGATTTTATTACACATAATTATTACTCGATATGATATGGTAGTATTGCACGCCTCATAAGCGAAGCGTTGAGGTGGGTACTACTGTCACTTCGCGCAAAACATCTGATTTTTCAAACTTAAAATGTCTTTATGTATCATACATTGCACTTGTAAGATAATACATACACACACATATTAAGAAAAAACACTATTCTTAACGTTCATGATATTTTTGATGTTATTTTTGTTATTTAAACTAGTTAAAAAACAGTTTAAAAAAGTCCTGTCTTGGACGTCCGTGTGTCTGTATGTGCGGATCCTTTTTCTTGTTAACACGATAGCGACCGAAATACTTTACTAATCGAGTCTTTTTTTTTCTCTTACGCTTGAGTATGCTCAGGAATAGAACCCTTTCATTTTTCAGGGTCTGATTCGATGTGGTTTAATTGTTATTAAATAAACAAAAATAATAATTAATAAATATTTATTAAAAAAAAATTATGAGGCGTGCACTTTTGGATTTTCCAAATTATTTAATATTTATAGAACTTTTGATATTAAGACAAAATGTGATCGTTATTCTTAATACTCGATTTCAGTGGTAATTACACACAATAACAATTAATTTTATTAATTACAAATCTGACATAATTAAGTCTGGAAATCGATTAAGTAATGTGTATCATTTATCAAATTATCGGCTTCAAATGCATATATATTAAGTTTATTATATACCAGAATAAGTCTGCATATTCAATAAAACAATTGCGTTCAATTTATAAATATTTTTCATTCATAGATTTCAAAGCTATGAATAAAAAATGTCCCCTCTAATTGTATATGTGAAGGCAACTCTTTTCTTTTTTACACAAAGCGTTCTCAAGTATGACAAACATTGAATGAAATTTTTAGACAATCTGCAAACTTTTCTTCAAAATAAATATAAAGGTTATGACACTGCATAGCGTTTCGCAAAATTCCAAGGAACTATTAAATGCACAGTCACCTCATTAAATCCTCGGCATTTTTAGAAGCAGTCAATTAGATTCAGTGTAATTTTGAGTGTAACAAGGTAAAGACGAAAGTTACAATGATCCACCAGTATTTGATTGTGTTGCTGTTGGTGATGAGCTGCATAGCTGACACGAAGACGGTGAACTACCAATCGCCTCTCGGAAACTTTGGGAAATCAGGTAAATAGAGGAAGCTCAATTTGTATGCTGAATTTGTATTATTATAGATATAGACGTTTTTTTCGATGTAATAAGGATGCAATGAAACTACTATTAAATTCTCTGTACACAGGTATATTATTTTGAATCGATTAATATTAAATTTAAATATTGCCTTTATATATTTGGTTTAATACGGGAAATAGACAGGAGAATGTTTCAAATTGTAACAAATTAGCTTCAAATAAGTCTAATAATTTGCAATAAACTTTTTGTCGTGAATATTTTGTGGCATAATTTAAAAATAGCATTGTGTCTACTTAGATACATAACTTAGACAAAGCTTTATTGACTTCATGAATCGTACACACAACTATTTTTAAAAGATACTGTTATCTAAGTAAATAAAATTAAGCTTTTTTTTTGTTCTCTACATTGTAGGTATATTTATTTAATTAAAGTCGCGAGTTTCATAAAACGATATGTTCCCATGTTACATAATAGTATATTCTTAGAATGGCGTCAAATAAAGAGAATATACAGACAACAAAAGCAGAGTGGCCTAGTCTTTGTTACAATCTTTTGTTGCACTTCGGAACGGGAACTTGGGTCAAGAATTTTATCTCAATTTCCTTTATCTTTACGATCCGATACAGTTATGAGGGGAGGACTGGAAAAGTTGATATAAAATGATACATCTATTTTCGTGGCAGCATCGTGCTTGAAGTGGCAGGATACGGCAGTTGCACTTTTATTGTACCCTATGTTTTTTAGTTTTCCATGTTCGTTTCTGTAATCATCCATGTACTAATATTATAAATGCGAAAGTAACTCTGTCTGTCTGTCTGTTACTCAATCACGCCTAAACTACTGAACCAATTTGCGTGAAATTTGGTATGGAGATATTTTGATACCCGAGAAAGGACATAGGCTACCTTTTATTGCGAAATATGTACCACGGGCGAAGCCGGGGCGGTCCTCTAGTTCTTAATAAAGAATAGTATTAATGTTGACTATAATACCTATATAAATTTTCTATCTAATAGATACCCTAACGGCCTAAACCCTAATCTATATAAGTAGATCAAGGAAGCGAAACTTGCTCTATTTTTGTACTTTCCTTACGTCGTTTATTATAAGAAATACTTTTCATGGGTCTATTGAATGATCTTCCAGACATCAAAAATATTTTTTTTGACAGTAAATCCTAGGCTGAAACAGAAATAATTTTATTGTGGTATACATAAAAGCTCGTAGTCCGTAGTCAGGAAGTTGGTTGCGGCCTAGCTGCCCTGTGCAGCCGGTCATGTCGGATATCCGTCCCATCGAACTATGGCCTGGAATAGACATTGTTTGTGCATATGTGCTCTAAATATTATGCGCCTGGTGAAGAGAAAACAAAGAGTTTTTAACGGATTTTCAGTCACCCGTATAATACTCGCGAAAAATCACAGATAAAACAAAATATGAGTATGGATTGTGACATGATAATTTATTAATGTTTAACGGGAGGTAGGGACTTTCCATCAGGTGAATTCGGTGAATATTATGTTCTCTTGTCTGTTAATAATAAGTTTTGAGTCATAATCGATTCCAAGAAGATATCTAACAGAAGATCCGTGACATAGATTTCTCGAGATTCATACATTGAATTGGAGAGATGAATTTTTTAATCAAGTCAATTTCTAAGAAAGCAAAATGTGTTTCAGTAGAGTTTTGAATGAATGAATGAACGAATGAATTAATGAAAAATACTTTATTGCATTGAAAATACATAAATACATATAACAACGACAAGGCTACAGAAACAGCAAAGAGCGGCTTTATCGCTAGGTTTTTAAAATATTCACGATAAAGCTGTTATAAAGATGAACCGAGCATCGAGTATCTTTTACTTACGCCAACGAAGCGTAGGCTTTGATTTATTTAATTACTAGCGGTCCGCCCCGGCTTCGCCCGTGGTACATATGAAAAATAGATGGTGGCCGATTCTCAGACTTACCCGATATGCACAGAAAATTTCATGAGAATCGGTCCACCCGTTTCGGAGGAGTATGCAGACTAACATTGTGACACGAGAATTTTATATATAAGAGATATCGCTGACTCCTAAAACACCAATTAAAAGAAAAATATTAAAATGTATTGATTGAGAAGAACTTAAAAAACACTTCCGAAGGCGTTACAGATTTAAATATAACCTCGATAAGTGAAAGACAATGAAACGGATATCTTGAATTCAGTGTCATTACAAAACGGATGAATCATTGGAGATATCGCATTAAGGTGACGCGTGCCATACTGAAGTAGCTATATAATATACTATATACATTACTTGTTTGTTTGTTTATATATAGGTAACTAGCTTTCCGCATACGGCTTCTCTGGAAACGAGTTACGCGAGTTTTCCTACAGCTAGAGTTGTAGAAAAACTCGCGAAGTACTAGTTCCCGTGGGATTTCTGGGATAAAACATATCCTAGGACCTTTGCATTTGTAATATTAGTAGAGCTACAACACTAACAATTATTTACTTATTTGTTTGCTTATAAATTATTGTACGGACACAATAATAAATGTTACAATATAATTTTTATAACATGTAACATTGACCTTTACTACCTGCATTTGTTCTAGGCACACGAAGGTTAAAAAAGTAATAACTTACTTTTATAGCGATAGCCAAAAAGCTTTAAGATTTTAAGTGTAATTTATTCTGTTAAACAAATATGGTTCGTTATCAATCTGATGATGTAAATAAAATATATAGAGCGCTATTCATAGAATTATAATTATAATCAACTAGCTGTGCCCCGCAGTTTTATCACACAGTACAGCACAGTGCTCCGCTCCTGTTGGTCTATGCGTAATGATATATAGCCTATGCATGGCCTATGCCCTATAGCCTTCGTCGATAAATGGGCTATCTAACACTGAAATAATTTTTCAAATTGAACCAGTAGTTCCTGAGATTAGCGCGTTCAAACAAACAAACTCTTCAGCTTTATAATATTTAGTAAAAAATACATAATGAGTTATATAACATTGCTATTCATAGAATTATAATTATAATCAATACGTCGTGTCTACAATTTACAAATCATATTTTTGAATTCATTCGCCATCCGCAGTCACCCCTTTACTGTTAGGCTTTGAGGTATATTCATATTGAAAATCATGATTTTCATCCCGGTTTAATTCTCAACACATTATAATCATTTAATAATTTAAGGACTTTAAGGAATGACAATATTTATGAAAATCTTCTATTGCAAAAATGCTTTGCATAAAAATAATTGACACTCTATACAAAATTTACTTCACGACTAAACTACAATAAGACATAGGTACCTATAGCAAATGAAATATACTAAACAGAGCTTATTAATAGTTTACAAACTCCGTTACGAAATTTTTAATAAGACGAACTTTTGTTGTACCAAAAGTAATAAATCATAGCTGTGACCTTTTTACCAGAAATATCAGAGATGATCAAATTACTATTAGCCAATACGACAAGGAGGATGTTGTATGATTCATAAATGTAGATTAATATAGATCCTTGTATTCGTAAAAACAGTTACTTACAATTTTATTTTATCAAAAATAGGTTTTTTTAACATCCTTTATTTCAGCTTTAAATGCTATAAATACTTTAAAAATTAAGACGGGATTAAACGGAGGCTTTTTTTCGACTTATAGCCTCGGAACGCTAGCCTTGGTTCCTGTTTTAAACAGCAGTTGCTAAGCGTGATCAAAGGCTTTCCATAGCTAATCAACTTTGGCAATATACCGGCTTTTAACCACTATGGACCATCGACTAAAGGATAACTAAGTAGATCCTGTACTACTTAACCTATACAAAACGATTATAATATAACCTTCATGGTTTCATCCGTGGACAATCAATATCCTATAATCCAACGTTTAAACGTAATTTTGTAACATAATGCAATGATTCTCCGAAAAATGAATTCGTGATCGAACAAATTTGTTCGAGTGTTTCTGATAACCTTTAACTTAAAAATATCTTCTTTTTTTCGACATTGATGTATGTGTAATTGAAATTTTTACCAATATATGTGTGCTGCCACTAAAAGAAAAAAACCTCTGGCACGAAATTTTAAAAGAATATCAAAATATAGATCGAGAAATTGATTTGAAATAAAAGCAAGCCAGGTTATTACTAGATTCTGGAGTCTCAGCTGCTATGATGTGAGTTTTGCCACCGGTTTTATTAGGTAGGGATCCCACAATATGATCTGCATTTCCCCCAAAAAACAGAGTATCTTTAGAGAATTTCCTCCCCTTTAACAAACAAGATACAACCAGACTAAGTTCATTCAAGCTATTTCAGTACCTTCCTATAACATCGTGTTGAAAGAATACAACTCCATGTTTGTTTGTTATTATAAAACGAATTTAGATAAATCTTTGCATTACCTACATATAATTTAATTGCCATAAACATGAGACCAACATATTAAGTAAGATGTTTTTTTATCGTGGTTTCGTTTTCGTTTATAACGGTTTAAATCTCAAACTTAAATAATGTTGGCAGTTAAAATTAATTAGCTTTTTGCGAAAACATTGTGTGGTATTTTCGTTCATTAGCATAGAAGTTTATTGAACGAATGGAATATACGTTTCTATATACCCAATGTAAAAAATAACAAACGACACTAGTCTGATATAGAGCCTGACATTTAAAACTACTAATGTTTTTATAATTTCTCATAATAAAAATAAGTGTGATAGGTACATCGAATTGCCATACGATGATGTCATTATATAGGTAGGGCATTATAATATTCTTAATATATCAATCAACCTATTAATTTTCATTAAAATACTTATGTAAGTATATAAATCCTGTTCTAATGAATAGGTTTTTCAAATCTCGTTCGCAAACATATTTTTTGCATTAAATTCTTTTATTAAAATAAAATAAAATGGATACGTGCTATTCGCAACTTACATTGATAAACTTTAAAACAAATGTATTATGGAATAATATAAAAAAAAATTGTACACGTTTAAAAAAAATATAATAATTTTATTTTTCTACAATTTTGTAAGCCCATTATACAGTTCATTCACAGATCACAGTTCGCAGTTCATAGTTCACCCTTGTGCAATGTGTACTGGCATATATTAAAAAAAACAAGGTCTTCTAACACGTGCAAGCTACAATTACATTTGCTAAAATAATATATATTGTATTAACATTGATGGAATGCATAATTGATTAAATACATAACTAGTTCTACCAACATAAATCAAGAAATATGAATAATTAATCACGTATGAGCGTATTTAAGAAATTGCTCGTAATTTTGGGTGTTTAAAATGTCATAAATAAATGTCAATTATAAGTAGAGCAACGTGTACCTACTCGAAATAAATTATGACTGATTGATTCATTAAATGTATTAAATATTTAAATTAAATAATAATAAATAATAATGCGTGAAAATTCATTATTTATAATTATTATAGTTATAACAAAATTACTATTAAATATTTAGTACGTAATCTTTGATCTAGATATTTAAGTCTACTCCTATCTAGATTTGCCCCCGATAATTCTAGAAAACGTAGTAAATTGCTGACGTAATTTTTGAAAAACAACATATTATTATTATAAACAAATCTCCATACAAACTTTCAGATTTATAATATCAACAGGAAGTAGATTTTTATTTACGTTCTTGGCAGAGTAATAAGTATACAATTGTCTAAAAAAACAATTCAATACAAATGAAAGCTAGTTCTCTCATAATTTCCCATGATCAAATGAGGCATTTTATCTTGGCATTTATCTATGTCTAGGTTTAAAAAATATATTGTTTAATTGTTTATTATGCGAACTGCCTTTTTTCATATTCAAGTGTTTAGATTATCGTTAAAAATGAGTTCATGTCTCTTGCAATTATGAGTTTCACTTCAATTTATATGTTATTAGCCTATTTCTGGCTTACAAAGATTTCTTTTTTACTTTAGTACTACTGGTCTTTGGGGGCATTTAGCGTTATATAATACTCTTTTATACTAACTGTGCCACACGGGTTCACTCGCGAACTCATTTGTTATTCTGGTGCAAAAGCCACATAACCGTCAAGCACCATCAAAATCCATTCTGTGGTTTTCATGTCACAAAATAATAAAGATACATTCTCATATTATAATGTTGTGTTTATAATATTAGTAGGACTAACATAAAATTCTTATTGTTTACAGATTGTTCAAGCTGCAACGACGATGAATTAGGCGTAACAAGATGGACTATGCCTCTACTGAAGAGCGGAGAAAAACGTTATTATTTGGGCATATTCTTTAAGGTACTGTTCAATCAATCTAATTTAATTACTTATACTTATAGATTTTATTCATAAAATTTTGAAAATCATTGTAAAACCTTACAGCGCCTGCCATGTTTTTTCGAAGCAGTCTTGATGATCTTTGATGATTAAAATGTATACATGTATATTATATGCCTCCAATTACCGAAATATTCGATAGTTGTTGTTTTTAATTTTTTCACTTCCTACATGACCATATACAAAATCACTTCTTTGAAACAATTACGTTTATAAATTTATATCTTTTATATTTTATACTGGATCAACCATTCCTTTTGTTATACTGAGTGCCGAAACTGACCATGAAGGTTTTTTTTATATTTAAAATATAAACTGTCATATCAGTTTCTCTTCCATTTCGAGAATTGAAATAACTCAACTAAAACATTAGATAATAATCGTAATTGTTTAATAGGTTCATTATTACCATTGTTGATTATCTTTAACGTTAAAGTTATTGCTAATGATAATAACAGTGTAATAACATCCATGATTCATAATTTTGAAATAACTCAGTGACGATTATTTAATCCATTAATAATGTATTAATTATTACACGTGCTCAATTACTATGACATATAAACCAGTTAATTGCATTATATACATATAATCTATGTGCTATGCCACATACTTTGATAATATTTAAAGAATTCAGGATTGTCTTGTAAGGGCATGAATCCTTCTATTGTTTTCGCAAATATGTCCGGATTGGCATCACAGTATAAATAAATTGCCAATTCTCCGGAATAGTGTAGCTTTAATTTTCAAGAGCCGTTCAGTAGATACTTAGGTATCTACTTCTTAAGATTTCACCCTAGAATCATATAACGCTGGAAATTTTTCCTCTTATATATTTATTGAGTAGAAAATCTAATTTTCTATACTAACTTAATTTATAATCTTATCTTATATATAAAAATGAATCGTAAAATGTGTTGGTAAGCGCATAACTCGAGAACGGCTGAACCGATTTCGATCATTCTTTTTTTATTATATTCCTTGAAGTACGAGGATGGTTTTTATGTAGAGAAAACGTAAATATTATGTACCACGGGCGAAGCCGGGGCGGACCGCTAGTATATTATAAAATGTTATTGAACAATTTTGAGTCTTGTCTGTTGTATATATTAACACTTACCTTCACACATCTGTTCAGAATGAAATCAATGAACAAAAAGACATACAGTAAAAAAACTAATTCATAAAATTTTATGACTGTATGAAAAACCAGAATATCTATCTAGTCTAGATATTTTTCACTTTTACATGCCCTCCTACAGCAGCACACATACCAATACCTGCGTTAATATCTGATGAAATTGTTTCTTTTTTTGTGTAACTCAAGAATTTAATGGCTGTAGAAATTATTATTTCTTGGGTCTTAGATTACCATAATATATACATATATTATTATATATAAAACTCAAAGGTGACTGATATAGTGATCTATCAACGCACAGCCCAAACCACTGGACGTATCGGGCTGAAATTTGGCATGCAGGTAGATGTTAGGACGTAGGCATCCGCTAAGAAAGGATTTCCCGAAATTCTTGCGGGAACGGGGAAAAACGGGGATGCACGTACAAAGTCGTGGGTGGAAGCAAGTCGTGTATATTGACAGTAAGATGATCCAAAGTTATAAGAACCTAATTTTATATATTTTTATGTATTTTATGTTATTTTGCATTAAATAAATCATTGCCAGATATAATGCTATTAGTAATGTATATAATGCACATTGGGACTTCATTTTAAAATTAACTTTTTTATTATTTAACTAGGTATCTGAATGAATAAGTATTCATCCTTTGTTTTATAATTTTTCTTGTAATTCTCGGTCACATTCTTATAAATAATATGACAATCCATGCATGAACGCATGCTATGCACCATGGGTATCCAAGATATCATCAAAGTATGTAATAAGGTATGTCTGAAGGGAAGGTATTCTTTTGTTCATATTGTAAAGGAATAAGGTAAAGAGGATAATATAAATACTTATGTACATGTATATTATAAAAAAATTTTTTTAATATATTTCATGTACAGAATTGGCCTCTCTACAGATTTATTTTAAGTACATATAGATATATTAACAGCGTAATGGAAATTCCTTGGAAACACGTAAACAAGTCGATAAAAATGTTTTACTTAATTGATTATTTTGTTCTGAGTTGATTTGAGTTTCATTTTATAGTTAGTATTTTTGTTGATTTCCTTTAAAACAAAAATACTAGTTATTTGAACTAATTACTGAAATACATCAGCTTTAAATCATTAATATAATTATATCTAGAACTTTCAACCAGAACAAGAAAATATTATAATCGTTTCTATAATGTTTTATTTAAACTGGTTTCAGAAGATTCGCATTTAATAAGCGATATAAATACACAAATTTGCAGACTAAAATTTCTTAAAATATTAGCATATATATCTCTGTTTGGAGGTCGAATACAGCTCTTTTGAAGCTAAGTTCAAGAGGTTAAGTACACTTAATTTAAACTGTGCCCACTGCGCTTACTGGAAAATTAAAAACCTACTTTACGAATTGTACCGCTTTAAAATAAAAAAAAGTTTATTCTTATTGCCTTAAAAAAACGAAAGAAAAACTTTGTACATATGTAATATGTACAAAGTTAAAAAAAAAAACTGTCATCATATTCCCGCCATTGCCTATCACAGATAATGAAAATACAATCAATAAAAAATCGTTATTAAATACGTAATACATCCGTGCACAATTTCGTTTCAAAATTAAACATCATTATTGATACGTGGAAAAATATGTCAATTTTAAATTAATTAATGAGCTATTACATAATTTATGCAAATTAAATACTTGTACACATTATAGTACGTTCACCGCGATAGCTTATGAGGCTTCTAGCTACGTAATATAAAACTATAGCTGAAAGTATGTGAGGATTAGGGCTTAGGATGTAACCTATTTAACCTAGTAGAATACAACACAATTTATATCATGCATAATGCCCTTAATTTTGCAATTAATTTCTTCAGACAGATGCAACAACAAAATTGCTATTGACGCAATGACAAATTGATAAGCTATAAGGTATATATGTAGTTTTCTAAACAACTACCTAACTAAAAAAACTTAACAAGCCTCGAAATCATTAACATTTTTAAATGCTCATTTTAAGTATATTCTTCTAAACTGAGACTCAACAAAAACATGTCCTCTTTAAATATAAATAACAATAATTTTGCTTTCATCTTTAGGTCAAGGATTTATTGGAAATTTGACAAGCGTTGCTTGCGATTTCATTCATCATATCGATTGTTTGTCCGTCCATCTTTGTCAACAGGCTAATTTAACGACCATATTGACACACAAAATATTTTATATTTATGTTTTTAAGTTCAGGATTCTGGTTTCCATTCCTGCGAATATAAAGCCAAAAAATGTTTATATTTCCTTCAGTGGGTGCTAATCTATAGAATTGCCTAGCAAATATGTAAATAAATCTAAGTATTGCCAATAGGTAGCATTCGCTTGGATGTAGTTTAGTATAATCTCAAGGAACATTATATGTTGCCACTTAAAAGAGTATTGAACACAATGAAAACAAAAGTTTATTTTAATAAAAGATGATTACAATACCACCTATGCAGTAAAATTGATTTCCCACGAATTAAAAAGATTTATAGCTCCGAAATTGGTCGGAGCATGCAATTATTACTCACTACTCAATCACTTGTATTACGTGATATGCATACGCATCATACTTGTCGCGTAGCTGACCCTTGCCACTTTCTCTTACTCAGAATCAATGGACCGCGCCTACGAAATATTATTAGGTGGGAGGCAATTAGAAAAGTATAATTTTTTATTTTCAGTTATTTTTTATCTGTCGTAAAACTATGAGTGTATGAGCTGTTGTAGACACGTACAGGAAGGGTGATACTCCCAGAGTGCACCCTTTCCTTTATCGGAGTTGAAGGCTGGCAGTTCACTTATAAAAAATATCTCTTCGCTTTTTATGCTGAAAATTAATTTACGATGTAATTTAAATTTAAAAGTATTAAATTTGCACACGGTTATTTTTCGACAAATATATCAAAATATATTTTATATTTTTTTATATTTTTTACATCATTGTAATGTCAAAAATTACTACTTGTAGGCGTTATCAGTATTGCGTAAAGACCATCATGCAATATGTATAATATTTGTATTTTGTACTATCTGCATTGTACCTTGAACATTTCGATGTCATATTAAATTGCGTGGGTTGAAAATAATGGTTTCATAAGCTGTAACTGTTCCGAACGGTCGCGCTCCAAATGCATGTAACGACAAAACAATAGCTTTGTAGCCATCGTTACAATAAAATGGATATGGTATAACTATTATACGTATCTAAACAAAAATTACATAATATGTGTGATATGCTTGTTAAGGTCTTTGCGTAGGTATATTACTTTAATAAAATGTCCTATAGATATAAATACTGACAAAAATTGGGAAATCTGAAGTTTTTTATACTTTCTATTCTAAACTTCATATCTAATAAATTTTTATAAGCAACACTGATTTTGCAATTGCTTTAGGTTTCTCTTTCAGAAATTACCTATGGGCTATGCGAAATGTGTTGTTTACTGTATGATATTCTTTATTACTACGCTTTCATTATATTATCTAGATTCTAGCCTTTATTGATTTATAGCGTAGATAATATAGAATTGTCGTAACAGGCATTTCAACAAAATTCGGTATTTATTATATAAATATCGATGTTTTCTTCTAAAATTAGGGACGTAATTTCCTTCATCGAAATATCAAACGTCCGTTCCTATAAAATTAGCTCTGATATCAATGGACTGGAAGTAATGGGTATGCCGGCTGCAATGAAAAATAAAACCGGCCAAGTGCGAGTCGGGCTCGCGCACAAAGGGTTCCG
>CAJQZN010017444.1:0-13638 GCA_907164685.1 Colias eurytheme | reverse complement strand
TGTTCTTCATAAATCGTAGATTTTGTTATTTACTCAGTTAATCAAAGTGTACATTGAATTTGTTAATTTGTAGTATTTCTGCCAAAAGTGAAAAAAGAAGAAAAAGTGTTATGTGTAAACAATGTTAAAATCTTTGTGTACTTAATAATTATTTGATTTATGACTTAATATATTTTGCAATATGTACCCAATGACTGTTCTATAAGGAAGATAAAACATAATAATTACATAACAATTTATGAGAAAACTTCTCTATTACGTCATGTTCTGGCTGTAGAATTAATTGGAGAGATATTATTATGTCCAAAGAAAACAACGGCTTCTTCATATACGATTCCAATATGGCGATCCGAACGGCAACGATATAATATTATTGGTATCGAAATTTAGAACGAGATTTTAAAATAGAAATCCCACAAAATGTTTCAAGGAAAAGTATAAAATGTGAATCAACTGTATTCACATAATATTTAAGCCGTTAACCGAATTAAGTCCTACATGCCTAAATAAAGATATTCAGCAAAATTCAAATGGAATTAACCATTTTTGCCTATTATAGTGAGTTTTAATATTATATAAAAATGTTATTATATAATTATAAATATTATATTATGTGTCTTTCTAAAACACACAGCGTTGGTGAAGAAAGCTGTCTATGAATCCTATATATCTCTATGAAAAAGGGTCACCTTACCGAATATCGATGGATTTTTCACCTCACTAGCAAGAGCGCGTCCCTAGTATGTCATCTGTCATCGCCAATTTGACATCACCTTTGAAGCGCTGTCATCTGCCTCTGCCGGCATAGCGTTTATGAATTCGTGCGCAATAACATCGCGCAGAATATAATTAGTATTTATCTCTAGTAAAAGTGATCAGATTAAGTTACTTTTACCTTAATAAAACACATAAAGCGTTAAATTTTAGTAGTAATTGGTTTAGGAACGGAATTAGTTCCAATACGAAAAACAAAAGACCACGTTGTCGGAAGAAAATTCGAAAACCGGTGCTTTGGTATGTATAATAGTGGCGGGAACTCTTTTTCGTCCTCGGAGGACGAGAGAAGCAATGGTTCGTCACTGCCCAAGAGACCGGGAGACGAGAAATTCCGTAAGTACAATCAGACTTGTCATAACATGTCCGGACTCGTGCATAGAATTCCATGCAACACGTGGCATACATATTTTCACAGTATTTGACACAAATACATCAATATTTAGATGTAGATAATTAATAATAAAACACAATGCATGCCTATAGTGAGATCGCTATATTATCATCGGGTTTATTTATCATACACAGGCACATTGGTTACTGTGTCAAGTATTGTTTTTAACCAGAATTGTGAGAGATCGTTAGGCTACCTAGGTAGAAGGTACTTAGGTTTATGGAATCGACCGTGATTCCCTATGACTAACGAGCCCCAGCAGCAGGTAGGGAGGTATCTCAATCACTTTGACCATTCAATTGTAACTACCTCAACAAAAGTGAGTACCTACTACTTAGTGCCCACTACTACACAATTAATTCAAGACAATTAAGAGGTACTTATATTTTAGATAGGTACAAAACCTGTCTATCACAATATTCTAAAGAGAAGAAATTGTTAATTAACTATTATAATATAAGTTCAATATCTATCATGTATCAAACATGTCACATATAGATTTTACATTACTTAAGATATGATATAGAATGTATAATGTGAACAATGGTCTCACACAATTTTCAGTATGAGGTACTGATTACTACAAGTTGAGATTACCTAGTTTATGGTAAATAATTCTTAACATAAAGAGCGTGTTTTCATAGTCAATTGATACCAGAATAAGCTTTGATTCTATGGGTACTTATTTGAATAAGTATTGAAAAATCATAAGAAATAGACATTGCATATTAGGAGATGTAGATATGTTTATATACATTGTCATCATCAAGGACCCATATTTACCATATCCCCGAACAGTTGAATGATATCTTTCTTAGTTATAATGTTACCGATGATACTGATGTTTTCTAATTCCTTTCTTACTTAAGTTAAAGAGCTTGCCTTAGAATTAACACACTCAGGTGTGATAACAATTCTATAATATCAACGGTAAAGTGACCAAGATCTTTGTATTTTTTATTTGTATCTTCTACAAAGATATGTACTGAAAATATGTTGAAGAAAGGTGTCCTCAGTCATGATTAGTATGGTTAGTGATGCTGAAGGAAATGGTTTAGAAAATTCCAGAAAAATATATGCCATACTTACATTCAGAAATGCTTCTGGCAATAAAAGCTGATGGCTCCGCCAGGTTGATATTCAACCTGAGACATCTAGGTATTAACCAGGTAATTTTGATACATATCACAGGTTATAACGGTAATTAAATTTTTATAAAGCCAGAATTGACTTGTACAATCAGTTATCATTGGCCTATTTTCTGCCCGCATATGGCAGCCATTTCAAATGGGTCGCGGAGACCCTACAGGCTGAAGGTGCCCGCTTTCTGTTTTATTTAAACTATTAACTTTTGGTCTACTAAGACCAATACAAAATTAACTTCACAGGTCCTGTAGACTGTGAAGATTTTGGAAAAGCTTGATTGGCATTACAGCCACATAAAGTCCATTACCTTCTGGTTTAGTTAAACAATTATCTTTTGGTCTACCAGAACTATTCCAATTTAACTTCACAGGTCGCGGAGACCATGAAGATATTGGTAAAGCTTGATTGTCACAAGAAGGGTCACAGCCTTCTGATTTATTTATTTAACAGTTTTATGTACCGTTACAAATTTTATAATCATATCATAATATTAAAAGAAAAGGAAACATACATAGCACATAAGGTGACCTTATCGCTTATCAGTGATCTCTTCCAGACTGCCCATTTAGTTAAACTACCTGGATTATTCTAATTTAACTTCAGAGGTCTCGGAGACCATGGAGATTTTAGTAAAGCCACAGATTGGGCCACACCTTTCTAGTTAGACAATTATCTTTTTGTCTTCAGGGATTGTTCCAATTTAACTTCTCAGGTCGCGGAGACCATAGAGATTTTGGAAAACAGGTTTGGCACATCAATTACAAAATGTACATTGTAAATCTAGATACTTGTGCCTCATGGCTGACACTTTAGAAAATATGTCTGTGTTATTGCCAGTCCTAGAAGCCTCAAAGATAAAGCATACTGTTGTAGACAGTAATCATGTCTTGCCCTAATAAAGAGTTGCAGACAGTTCTATACATCTAACACTGAGAGGTGGCAGACTGTACAGTTGTCGCCTCCAGGTATTTCTCTAGAGTCTCGCTCACAGCAGACCAAGAGAGAAAGGCTTTATCCCTCTACATGCTATACAAGACTTAAGAGTTGTGGAAAAGAAACATAAACAGAAATGTCTTTGTAAAGAACAAGTTTCTCACTTCCTAACTTCAGATGCCGCGGATGCGGGCTGAGTAGGACATCTGAACAGTACTTACCTGTCAAAGAAGTGGAGAGGGAAGCAAAGGACTTGGCACAAAAATTTCTGAGTTATATGTAGTATACATAGGTATGCAATTCTTTATTGCTTCTGAGCAAATTGAAATGGGCGCACATCCTTTAGCCCAAGCTAGCAATCAGGTAAAAATCAAAATACAAAGGTTGCTAACTCCCTTAGCTCTCACAACTGAGTAACTTTACCTAGCTGAGAAATTAGGATAACTCTTGGCACGCTTCCAGGACGCCTAAATGGCTTTTGGTTTAGATTGCCGCTCAAGAAATCAACCTGTACCGGAGTGGCTTCTCCTACCTTGTACAACAGGAAATATATTTCGGAAGCTCCTGATATGGACCATGTCGCTACCCAAAGGAGTGCTTTAGTGCCAAGGCGTATTTGCCATAGCCCGCTCCGAATTTTGCGACATCTGCAGTCGTTGATGGAGCTGACGCCTAGACTGAATATTCCTTTCCAAGGGTAATCCTACAAGTGTACTAGCGCACCTCGCACCCCGGGACCGGGGCAGATACATAGCACCCAAGGGTGGCTTATGGTTAATACAATAAATAATAATAATATACGGACATTTCTCCGCAACTCGGCGTCAAGCGCCTAAAGATGGCTTAGGGTTATTCTACGAAAGAGACTTAAGACTATTATGGTTATAGATGTTTATTAACCCTGAAGTCATGAGCACTCAGACCATTGGTGAATGGCCTTATCCCCCAACTGCTCAGTCAGAAAAAGGGGGGGGGGGAGGAAACAGCCCATTGTAGAACAAAGGAGAAAGGGCAGTTAATTTGTGGTGCCCCCCCACAGTGCCAACATATGATCCTCCAAGCAGAAGGTGACTTCCATAATGCAAAGAATGCAATGCTAATAAAAAAAAATAAAAAAAAAATCCTTGTAATCTAGTACACAGAGATTCTATTTAATTAGCTTAAGTCTATAATAAGCAAGCTGACCCTGTTCCCTCAGGAGCTTTTATGCTATTATTGGGGTCAGACCGAGAAGCTCATGACATGAACATGACTTCTGAAGATCTCAAAATAAAGTTTTTTATCACAGCAAAAGAAGATTATAACCTGACCTAAATTTGGATATAAAATGGATACAACAACACATTATCCATCAGGTGGTCGGTTGTGAGGACACCTAAACACATAAATATGCCCAGTGACCCATGTGGAAAGGATGGTTCAAGTAACAAAGGACTACTTTTCAGTCGTAAAAGTAGATAATTGATTCTTGTCTATAAAGGGGCGGACCCTTAAAGCTTGCAACACAAACCTTTATCTCTGACTAGATAAGGTCCTTCCAGATCTTAAAGACAGTAAATGTAGCAGCCCTGTCCAGCAGTGGCTTTAAGAAGGTGGTAAGAGCACCTACCCGTTGAGGCAAGGGAAAGACCATACAGGCCTTTATAAAGTTTTACTGTCAATCAGTCAATTTAGCCAGTGCCAGTGAGTCTGGTTTACTTTAAGGTAACCTTAAACTGTTTAATGAATTATTTTATTCAGTGTAATTAATTTAAGATCATAGTAACGATCAATGTGTAACAAACATGCTTAATGCTTAAGGTACAGTTGTGTTAAAATTGGTTATTATAGTTATTTTATATACAGATGTTATTTACTGTAGTATTTAGCCTTAGAGGCTCCATTGTTTATCCTTGATGACATTGATCTTCCTTTGAGTTATAATTTTTAAAATGTTATTTTTATCTTATTATTTTTGAACTTTGATTTGTTTCAAAGATACAGAGAAATAATTAAGTAATCAGTTCTTAGGTTCTAAGACTTAGTTCATTAGTATTGGCTTATGATTATCTGAGGAGAATAATTTAAAATTTAGAGGATATATGGTTAGTTCTTACATGAAAGAAAAACTATTTTTGTTGTTGCTACATAACCCCCTTGTATTGTTTTTAGAATTTAAAATATAACTTTATTTTACAATACAAGAGGTTCATTTAACATTCTGAAAGGAATGAAATTTAAGTTGTTAATACTCTTAGGTATTACAATATTAACAAGATAATTTATTTTCAACATAGCGTTTGTATGTCTTTCTTCACCAGCAGATATCAAACACATCTTCACCAACGCTGTGTGTTTTAGAAAGACACATAATATTGATGTTTTGCATTAAAACAAAACATGTATTATGTGTCGAATAAAACACACAGCGTTGCAGTTTACTGCTTGCTGATGAAGATGCTATGCCGGCAGAGGCAGATGACAGCGCTTCAAAGGTGATGTCAAATTGGCGATGACAGATGACATACTAGGGACGCGCTCTTGCTAGTGAGGTGAAAAATCCATCGATATTCGGTAAGGTGACCCTTTTTCATAGAGATATATAGGATTCATAGACAGCTTTCTTCACCAACGCTGTGTGTTTTATTCGACACATAATACATGTTTTGTTTTAATGCAAAACATCAATATTATAATAAACTTATTGATCTACATTGTTGGTGTTTTATTTTTAATTTCCTATAAATTTGAATAAGGATGAGAACTAGTAGTGATGTTACCCAGCATCGAAAATTTTATCGATATCGATATGAAGTTTTATCGATAAATGATAATATGCACTCAAAAAGACATCACTAGCACGTCAACTTTTAAATGTTGGCAGCAATGTGTGTCATTTTTGACGTAAGTGAGCTTATGTTGGTATATAAGATTCGCCCTTAGCCAATACATGCATATGTGTGCGTGAGCTCGAAATCAAAGTACTGAGTGCCGTCTCTTACTATATTACTTGCTCTGTGCTTACGTATAAGGTACATTATACAAGGAAACTAGCGACATCTATTGACGGTTCGGCAGCACTATTTAATTAATTTTTTCCTCGGAAGATGGCAGATCGCAAAATTTTTATGCAAAAAGATTAGAATGGCTGTAAAAATAACTAAAACCATTTTATTTGCAACAAAATTCTATTGGTTATATAAATATATAATCTATTTGATGAAACGATTTTTAAGTGCTCTAAACAGCGGAAAATGAAACGTTTTGTCTCCTAAATGTCAGTAGCAGTGTTGCCGTTCTAGGAACTTTGCCTCTAACTATGGAACTTAAGGAACGTTTAGGGGATAAACAAATTTACGGAACGTCTAGCTGCATTTTGAAAATAGCAGAAAGTATCAAAACAGTCATACTGGTCAATTTGATACTGATTCTGAAAGAGACGATGCACTCAACAATTTTTTTTTCGTTTTTGATTTGTTAGTTTTGCTAGTGACTTTTAATTTTGGAAAAAGGCAACCCTGTCCAATGCGAGATATGACAGGTCACAGGATAAACCGTTTGTTTTCTGAAATTTGAAATATTTGAATGCCTAATTCGGTTGCGAATGCGTTTCGAAGTTGTGAATTGCAATTAATTGCGAAGCCCCCTTTTGTTTTGTTTTTCTCGTTTGTTATTTAATTTGTTCTGTTTTGTTATTAGCTTGTTGTTTGTTAAGTTTCTTTTAATTGTTTAAGTTAAGTTTTGTTTAGAAATTGAGTTTGTTGTTAATTTTAAAATGGCTACTAGGAGGAAGGTGTATTGTGTTTTTGGATGTAGTGAAATGGGTAAGTTTACTCAAAATTATTTATTTATAATGAACTGATGCTACCAGTACGTATCCCTCATTGTTTGTTTCGGTCATGGCCGCATAACATCTTTGTTTGCATAACCATATACAATTTGTACTTATCATTATTTTACAAAAATTATAAAAAAATTAAATATTGAATATTATAAGTATATTTAATAATAAGTATATTTAAATATACTATATAAAAATAATTAAATATGGAGAACACAACATTTATTGCGTATTTCTATAAGGTTGTTTTTTTATGTACAGGAGCATATATGCATCGTTTCCCTCATCCTACAAGACGACCGGAGTTGTTTGCTACCTGGATGTCAATTGTAGGTGAACGACTAAAAGATCTTGAGCCTGACAAGATCTATAGAAACAAGAGAGTCTGTGATTACCATTTCAAGCCTGAGCACAAAGTTTCAGGTCACCGATTACTCCATTTATCTGTTCCATCAATCTACTTGAATGGTGAGTTTGAATATTACCCATAGTTAGTACTTTATTTATGAAATTAATCATTATTTTAGGTAGGATCATTATATATAATATACAGGATTATACCACACTATTTTTAGTTAGGGAACTGGTTCTTATTTCTGCTGGTAAAACATTACTAAGCTTTTATTATTGCTCTACCACTATTCTTTAGTTTCTTCAACCAGTTTTCATTCCAAAAAAGCTCAACTGCAAGCTTATTGTAATAAATAAATAAATAAAACGATACATTTTGTAATTTTATGTTTCGTAATTTTGATTTCACTGATAATAATTACAGGTATATTTCCTTCTGCGAGTACAGCAGTATACATGGAACATAACTATTCTCAGCCAAGGATGTGGCCTTGTGAGACAGGGGCAAATGAAGATATTGATGTCCCATTAAATCAGCAATTTTTAGATAAAGGTATTATTATTATCTTATTTATTATTTCTGCTCTTTTTACCTAAATGGGCAGAAACAATTATGTAATGGGGTGTTAATTATAGTATCATATCAAAATATAAGATACTTAAAATCTCATTAAAAATATATACTTGTACTAGCAGTCTGCGGTCTGCCCCGGCTTCGCCTGTGGTACCTACATGTTTAAACTATCCTATCTCTCAAGTTGGATCGAACTGCACATGGTGTGCGAATTTTATTATAATCGGTTAAGTGGTTTAGGAGTCCATTGAGGACAAACATTGTGACACGAGATTTATATATGTATATATTAAGATTAATGAAGTGAAATAATAATAAACCTTTTTAATATAAGCATGATACTTTTTTGAGTGTGTCTTTTTAGACTAATTCTTTTAACTTTTTCAAGGACTCCAAAATCAACTGGTACCTGAAATAAGCAACCAGCCGTCAACATCCCAGAAGGCCATAAAAGGTGATACATTGTGCAAATTTTATTAATTTGTAAATTTCGGAAATGTTCTTTTTTGATTAAGGACTGGTTTTTCATACCTCAGATAAAATTTTTAAGATAACTCTATTTCATGACGTTTACAAAAGTAATGTCAAAACGGCATGTTATGGATAAAATAGCGTCAATTGACACATTTTTTTTTTAATATTTATCTTGTAGTGATAAATTGGGCCTTAGATACATCCAATTTGGGGGGTTATATGATCAACATTTGTATTAATCTACATTTTCTGTGATGGATGGGTTTATTCTAAAGTAACTCTGTAACTTGGTTTTATAAAGTAAAGCAGAAATGTAGACACAACATCACTTGTCTCTCAAATATACGGATTTCATTTGTAAAAAAATATCTTTAATAAACTTTTATTTTCTTTACAGGTCGCACAAAATATTGTGATGAATTCTTAGTAAAACAATATAAAAAGTCCCAAATTGAACAGAAAAAATTGAAGTTAAAGTTAAAGAAAAGTATGGCTAAAGAGAGACATTTTAAAGCACGTCTTGCCAATGCTGAAAAATTAGTTGCTGGTCAGGCATTCCATAAAGTCACAGCAAAAATGTCAGAAGCTGGAAAAATTTTTACTGGTATACAATTTAAACAAGCTCTGAAAAAACCTAAAGGAAGACGTTATACCACTGAAGAAAAAGTGTTGGCCTTGACTTTATTTAAAAGAAGCCCTAAATTATATACACTTATGTACAAATTTTTCACACTGCCATCTTCAAAATCACTGCGAAACATGCTGGCTCAAATAAAAATGTCTCCAGGGATTAATAAAATCATTTTTGACAAATTAAAAGACTCTGTCAGAGGGATGAATGAGGATGACCGCCTTTGCACACTCATCTTTGATGAGATGTCGCTCACACCGAACATCCAATATGATGCAGGAAATGATAAACTGCAAGGCTTCATAAGTCATAGTAGCAAAATGAAAATTGCTAATCATGTTTTAGTATTTATGATCAAGGGAATCAAAAAGAACTATAAACAACCAGTTGCTTACTATTTTACCCAAAGCCTTCAGATGTTAGAATTAAAAAATATTATCAAAGATGTGGTCAGGCATGTGCACTCAACAGGCTTAAAAATATTGTGTTCGGTCTGTGACCAAGGAGCCACTAACGTCAGTGCATTAAAAAGCTTAGTGCAGGACACAAAAGATAAATATTTAAGAAATGGTAAAGAATGGCGTTATGATATGTATGAATGTGATTCAAAACAAATAATTCCATTATTTGATGTGCCACATTTAATAAAAGGATTAAGAAATAATCTTTTAACAAAAGATATGCAGTACATCGATTTTGAGGATGGGAATAAAAAAAAAATAATAAAATGGGAATACTTCCAGATGTTATATGAAGCAGACAAAAGTTATGGAGAGCTAAGGTGTGTTCCAGGGATTTGCATTCTAATTTAAACTCTTTTTATAAACTAGAACTAGATTTTCCTTTTATCATAGAAACTCGAATTGTGTGTATAATATTAAGCTTTTTTTACTTTTCAGGTATCTTCACAAAATCACCGAAGAGCATATTCTGCCAGAAAAAATAAAAAAAATGAGAGTGAAAATGGCTACACAAATATTTAGTCATAGTGTTGCGGTTGCTACAGAACACTTAACAGCCAGAAAAAATTTACCAGATGAGTGCCGGCAGCTTATACCAGTGGTGCTTCTACTCGATAAATTATTTGATAGTTTGAACGCGGGAAGCTTTAATATAATTAATGGAAAAATTTATAGAGGTGGAGTGAAAAAAAATTCACCCCACCATAAGTTATGGCAAGACAGTATAAGGTTTTTAAGAAATGTTAAGTATTTGGTTAGGAAAAAAGACGGTAACAAAATACGTATTGTTGAATCATCTGCGCCATCTATAACTAATTTTATAAAGACAATCGAGGGTATGCAACAATTATGGAAAATATTAAGCAACAAGTATTCTTTTGACTCCATGCTAACAAGGAACTTCAATCAGGACCCTATCGAAAATTTCTTCGGAAATATAAGAAGTTCAGGCGTTAGGAATATATCTCCAAACTGTCGCGCATTTGAAAGTGCCTTTAAAACAATCTTACTCAATAATTTCAGTTCTTCTCACGCAATAAACGCGAATTGCGAAGAAGATTTTAATAAGTGCCTACAAAATTTAGACTTTTTTTTAATGAAGGAAAAAGACAGTTTGGAGATAAATCATAGCAAGGAAATAAACACGCACATTGAAATAGAAGAAAAATTTTACAATGCACTTTGCTCAATGAATGTTGATCATTCATCAGATCATCAACAACGCATTTATGTATGTGGATGGGTCCTGAGAAAATGTTTGAGAAAAATAATAAAAAAATGCAAATGTAGAAGTTCCTTGTTATCAAATAAGGAAGATATAGGAAATGAATACTTGAAAGCTAAGGAATTTAATTCAAAAAAACAATGGCTTTGCTATCCATCAAAAAAAATTTCAAATACATTTAACGAACTACAAGAATTAATAGCAATTTATTTGAAAACAAATATAAAAAATAAGAATATAAAAGCCCAGCTTAAAATATTTATTGACACTTTTATTGTATTTTCACATGATTGTGATACCCATAAAAATGATTTTAAACAGTACTTTATCGAAATGACAATAAATATACTTTTATATAGCTGGTGCAGATCCATGAATCGTATTTTGTCAGGCAAATTAACGTATTTAGAAAACAATGATCCCTTGAAGCAGTGTGCTCAAGCATATTATTACAAACACAAACATAACAAATAAAACAGCGGCAAGTTGCGCTATTTTATTTGTTGTTTGTGTTATTTATAATGCTTAACCAAATACATACATAAATAATCTTATGCTACTAGAATGCTAATTAATATAGTGTGGAAAAAAATGAATAAACTCAATTAATTTAAAAGTGTTTTTCTTTACCTGGCCCTTATAAATTATCTTTAGATTTTCAAATGTGTCAAGTGATTTGTTTTGTAGATATTTTTTTGTTATGCATTGTGTAATTTTGGGTTGGGTTTTTTACGCATACAATTATTGTACGCGCCAGAACAGATCGACACATTAATGGCGATAAAAGCAATGCAAATTATTATCAGAATAGCTATATAGGTATATAATACCTATACCTATATAGATATATACGTATAGGTATCTATAGCTCTTTTAATGCGCCCGCCATACGCTTGGAGCGCTAGTGTTCATGGGTTCTCGTTTTATCACGCAAGATGGCTCTCTTTTCCTTGTATAGTTACTATACTCTTTGTGTACGGTTATGTCAATTGATCTGTCATTATCTATTCATTTTTGACATATGTCAAACTTTAGGTAGGTGACACAAAAGGCACTAAATGCCTAATGAATGATTATTTTTTCAAAATTTAGTAGCTAAGTCCAGTAACGTGCGTAACACTTGTAATAAAATCGGCAGAAAACATGCCCCTCACTATCAAAAATGAAGCACAACTGAGACGATTCAAATGTAAGTTACTCCTATCTATTTATTCACTAGATTACTAGAATACGAATTAAGAATCTAAATTCAGAGAGGAATTTTAGCTGTGCGAGGCCATCCTCAAACAAATAAAATAATGACAATTAAAAATGTGTAGGTTCATACCACGTTCATACCGTTCATACTTACTCAGTTGTGGTAGTTTAGCACAGACCTATTTTATATGAATCTTATGTAATTTGAATAATTATTCTTAATAAAAAGCTAAACTGACTTCAAAATATGGTTACAACTGGACATAATTTGAATGAGGCCAACCGGAAGGCATTGAGTCGTATAGGAGGTATCAACGTTGACAAGAGAGAATTTTAGTATAGTTGGTTCTTTGATATGCTGTTCCTCTTGCTATTTCGGTTATAGTCCGGGCTGTCTGGCTGGCCGCAGTGGTTGCGTTTATTAGTGCGCATCTTATCTGCACAGGAAAATATCCTTAATTTAAAGTCATTTTTTAACGCGTAATTTTTAATCTTTTGCCTTTAGATACTTAGATCCATCAGACATAAATTTTTTATTGCAAGACGTTTTTTTCGTTGTTAAATAGGTGCCAGACACAATTTTTATTTCAAAATAATTAAAATATCATCGAAATAAGTGAAATTCCATCAACATGAGTCCCCGTTAAGGATAAGTAATCACTGTGTTACTTATACTATATATAATAATTATTCATTTTACTATTTACAATTTTTTTGCAACAATCTACCATGGTGCCTCCTATTCCCAACGAACCTCAAATAGGACGATAAATGTAAACTTGATATAAACCAAATACATATCATCAAATTCATATTAATACCCAAAAGTGTAATAAATATGAAAGCATCTATTAAAAATATTAGTTTACTAATTATTTAATATAAGTATTAAAAAAGGATAATATAACACAAGTAATAAAGTTATTAGTTACTTATCTTTTAAGCGGACTCATGTTGATGTAATTTCACTTATTTCGATGACATTTTAATTATTTTAAATAAAAAAATGCGTATGGCACCCATTTAACAACGAATAAAACGTCTTGCAATAAAAAAATTATGTCTGATGGATCTATCTAAAGGCAAAAGAATAAAAATTACGCGTTAAAAATGACTTAAGTATATAATTATCTTCCTGTGTAGATAAGTCATAAGATGCGCACTAATAAACGCAACCACTACCGCCAGCCAGACAGCCCGGACTCTAACCGAAATAGCAAGAGAAACAGCATATCAAAAACCCAACTATACTAAAATGACTTTTTTTAAAACGTTGGTAGCTCCCGTACCATAGGCTTAGTTATTGATACCGCGGTGAAACAGCTCGTTCCACTGGGAATGTCCTTTGACCATGCGGGCGGGAAATTAGAGTAGATAATAGATATATTAGTATGTATTAGTAAAATAACAATAGGTACGATTTTGATATACGTAATAAAATAACAACGATATAGGTATGGAAAACAGTTTTATTTTTAAAGATACATATTATTAAGTATGTGTCAGTGCATAATGGAGTGTTTGCAATTATTACTAAGTATTTACTTTTATATGAAAAAAAAAAAATCTTTGATATTCTGTACTCCAATGCACAATAAATAAAAAATAAGTATAATTTGTAAATCACTTATTTTTCATTTACTCTCATCCTTATCCTA
>CAJQZN010017437.1:0-10363 GCA_907164685.1 Colias eurytheme | reverse complement strand
TCGACGACGACACGCACTGATCGTTCCCGTAGGAAATCAGCTATCCAGATGCTAAGGGTGGAGGGCACTCCATAGGAAGGAAGCTTGTTTATTAAACTGTCGTGCCAAACTTTATCAAAACTTAACTGTATTTAGGATTTTTATAAAATTAAGTATCTTTATCATTATAATTGTTTTTCTTGCCCTAAAAATATTTGTGGTATGATAAATTTAGTGGCTTAATATTCGTTCATAGTTTAGAATTATGAAATAGACTAAGAAATATGACATTATCACTAGGAGATGCTACATGTTCAGAATATCATAATAGCTTAAAATAAGTCATATGAAATAGTATTCCTATACATATATTACGTACATTGTTATTAATGACCAATTAAACGCCACCTTAACAAACTAAATTTATATCAAGATGAATTTCTCTAAAAAAATAACAAAGTTTCAAAAACTTCCATATATTAAGATTACTAATAAATAAGCGCAAGGTTTCAAGACTTTGCCAACCGAATCATCCCTTCAGGGATTGTCGTTCGCCAAGGGCTGATTAGTTCAGTCGCTTCAAGTGATGCCATTGCTCCCAAGGGCGGTTTTATCAGATCATGCTATTTGAAAACTTGAACGGATTTAAACGAAAGACGTGTTATCAGCCAAGGCAATTTGAGTCTTGTGGATGATATTCGAAATGAAATCGTCTTGATTTAATGTTGAACGGTGCTATACGTTTTTTGTTCATCGGATAAAAATACGCCAATGTCAAGTTCGAAATTTCAATTTAAAACGATTTAAAGGCGTGATTTATTTATTTTTCTCTTTTTAAGATCCCGATTAGAGTGAAATAAACGTATTATTTAAGTAAATTTATAACCATACAACTAAATACAAAATAGACAACGTTTTAAACTAATAAGCAATTAATTAGATACAAAAGGAGGATCTTACTAACAAGTAAAGCGGAGTCAAAGGCTGCCATTAGGCTGCGTTTCCACCAGAGATGTGCGAAGAGGCGTAGCAAGATATTTCTTTGTAAACCAATAATGTCGCGTTTACCTCGCCTCGGTCATCACAGATCTGGTGGAAACGGCTAAGCGGTGTTAAATTTTTGCATTTCCAAGACAAATGAGGAATGTGTGCGAGATATGTTTATTGGTTAGGTATATAATTTTGAGCAATGGAAGTCATTTGATTGCTTCGCAACGCATCCTCGCAACACACATTTTCCTCACAGAGCTTTGGTGAAAACTCCACACATTTTCATAGCACAGCTACAGCTAGACATCCTCGCACATCTCTGGTGGAAACGCAGCCTTAGAGCCGAGAGATTTCTATTACTGTAGTTGCTACGCGATCGACCCTGGGGACGGAAAATTTAGCTCGTTAAGGGCTTCGACGCAATAAACAAGGAAAACCCGTGTTATAATGTCATTCGTGCGGCTTTTTGGCTTCAGTTTCATAAAAAGGCGTCATATTATGTAGGCGTGAAGGACCAAAAATGGTTGATATCATATCCAACAAGTAATAATTTCTTATAAGTAATGTGCTATGAACTAATTTTATCATGCAGTGTTTGAAAAGTATATTTTTAATTGATTTTACACCAAAGAATACTTAGCGTAGGTGCTTAAATAAAGCTTTAATCAATTTTTAATAAGAAGATTAAATTCTTTAATGATAAATAAATATTATTCATAGTTCAATCCGCCCGTGATACGGAGCTCTTCAAATAACTCACACAACTCACAGTTATAATTTATGAATAAATTAACAAATATTTCAATAAAATTTAGCAAAACAATAATAAATTTAGCAAAACCATAACATTAAAAAACTAACACAATATTAAAACAATAGTTTCATTAGGTCAAAAATAACTTTAAGAAAGACAACAAAGCTGTAGACATAAAAATGTAACATTATTATAATAATCCTGGTTCAAAAAGCTTTATGAAAAACCTGTGTATTTCTTTTGATCCTTATAAAATCCGTACCCGAAAGGAACCCTTAAATTGTACCGTCTAGTTATCTAGTGGTAATATTACATTGGACACAATCCTGTATATAGCTTAGTTTTATTACATTTAAAAGAAATGCTGTTTTATACTAGTCCGAAATTTTCATAAAATTGTATAATGTTTTACTTAAGAGGTTATACAGAGAAGTAGGAACAGTAAAATAGAGTAAAAAGAAGCAAGCAAACCCTGTAGTAAAAATGTACTATCATATATAGGGAAAAGGGGGTTTAAAAAGCGGTTGTAGTCGTGAGTTCCTTAATATGGATATCAATTCTACTCGAATTCTCAATCACTCAAAAACAATCAAAAAGGTTCATAACATATTATAAGTAATCATATTCATTTTAAGAATACGGCTATCCGTTCAGAAATCTTTGGTATATTTGCAAAGTAGATGATCGAGGAAAATGCGTTAAGGCGTTACCCGGCAATTTCGACTATGTTCAACCTCTATAAAGTCTGGTACGACATAAAGCACAATACCGAAAAAAATATATAAAATAGGATGGTCTTTGATCTTTAATTGCTCGCGAGGACTTTTTTCCAAAGTTAATAGATTTCTAGAAAAAAAATGTGCCGTGGTCATCGATTTTTCCGCAAACACTCTATAAACTTCGTAACCTGCTGACTTAGAGCCCTGAAAATTTTATGTTTAATAAATTATCAGTTACACAACAGTCCCTGACGAGAATTTTTTGTTTCACTGATTGGTATCTTTTTAAATACAAAATGCGAGGAAAAAAGAAGGTGCAGCGGGAGAGGTTTGAGATCCGTCAAGTATGGTCAAGGTTATTAGCGCATGTATAAGCCTTAAATCCCTGAAGCACTGAGAGTTCTTAAGATAACAGCTTGAAGATTTCAAAACTCGCTTCAATGTTATTTTGTATACCATTCTTTATAGATAGCTCATTGAACTATTTTAAAAACAATATGGAAATAACACATGCAAAGAATCATACTATTTCCTGAAGATGATTTTACAACAACATGATTTATTTATTTATTTTGAAAACTACACAGCTTACAGTTTGACTTACTCGATATACTTGATGATGATATACTTGATGATACACTATTTAAATATCCTAGCATCTAATTTAAAAGAAGAGCGTGTGTGCCGAGCATACGCGTCAGAAGTGAAACTTCATTTGAAAGATTCAAAGCTACCAAAATCGTCGCCTTACTCCATGACGTGACGGTATTGCCATGACGCGACCTTCAAATTTTACTCTCAACGCGCCTAAGAAGTTTCACTTTAAAAACTGAGTATCTGCTTATATTCTTTTCTGGGTGCAAATAAAGAAAATGTCCCTACAAACTTGGCATAAATTATGCTTATTATAATCTTTGTTATGGAAATAGGTTTATCTCAATGGAAAACTTTTTCCGGCGCAAAATAGATTACACGCGGAAGGAGGTCGCAAAAGAAATTGAGATGTAAATTAGTTTGAACATGTCCAAAGTCAACGTTAAGTACTCTATTTTTTAAAACAAATCTTAGAAAATTCAACATAATAATATGTTCTTGTAGTAGTACCTACCATTATTGTTAAATTGTCTGACCTAAATAAATATATAACGCTGAGACGACAGCAAACTAGAAAGATAACAAATTGGGATTAGAATCCTTATGGAAAACGCAAATGTAGGCCAACACGGACTTGGCGCCAAATTATTTTGTCAACCGCGATTTTTGTTGCGCGTCTTGACATTTTGGTAAACGATGTTGAGACGTATTGCATGCTTTTGTTTTCTTTCTCAGTTTTGTTTCGTTGATTCGTATTCTTCATGATTCTTAAATCTGAGTTGAGGAGTAATTAAATTGAGTTTGAAAAGGGTGATCAATTAATTAAATTTTTTATTATAATAAATATGTTTTATTAATGTGTAACAACTATGTATTGCCTTATTTTTGCACAACATATTGTTATATTTTCTCTGATTGTTGGGTTGCCTGGTAGAGATCGCTACGTAGCGATAAGACCGCCCTTTGCTGTTTCTACTAAGTCTTGTCTTGGTTTTATGTATTTTCAAAGCAATAAATCATCTATACTTATAATAAATCTGTAGAGAGGCCAATTCTGTAAATGAAATATATTTAAAAAAAACTATGGAGGGGTGATAAGGGATCGCTACTGATGCCAAAAATGTAATCAGTAAAATTTTTGTCTGTCTGTCTGTATATTCGTTATAGAAACAAAAACTACACGACGGATTTTAACGAAATTTGGCACAATTATTCTTCATACTTCTGGGCAGGTTATAGTATACTTTTTATTACGCTACGATCAATATGAGCAGAGCAGTGAAGGGAAATATTGAGAAAACGGGAGAAGTTACACCATTTTTTAAGCTTCCGTCGCGTGTGCAGCCTTAATGGTTAAAGCTACATAGAAATCATGTACGACACAAATGTTCTTAAATTATTATTATTATATAAAAATAAATTCCTAGACAGCCAATGAATCTATTATACTAGTAGACGCGGCATACGCCAACATCATTGCACTAAAAAACAGCGTAATTAATACATACCTACTTACTAACGCATTATCACCAATACAGTTGTTCTCTCTTTCACTCTCACGCACGAGACATAATACATGTCTCACTCATGTACTTTGTAATAACAACTGCCGATTAAAATATAAAAAGAACGTCCAGCCACGACGCTGAATGGTGCGTGACTAAGTGAAACTCGGGCACTTAGCTGAGTTTTTTCTTGCCAAAATAGAGAGCGGGTAACGTATCTAGCTTTTTTATATATCATAGTAGACAGCATATTATGTCTATCTTTTAAAATTGACTCACAATAACACATGACACTTCAATAGCTTAGCAATTCGGAGCTTTCTGATTATATTTGTCTACTCTTATCCCTAATTAAAAAAAGTTAACATTATTACCTATTCAATAAAAAAAGAATCATGTAAATCGGTGTAGAAACACCAAAGTTATACATGAAATCCATTCTAATATTATAAATGCGAAAGTAACTCTGTCTGTCTGTCTGTTACTCAATCACGCCTTAACTACTGAACCAATTTGCATGAAATTTGGTATAGAGATATTTTGATACCCGAGAAAGGACATAGACTTTTTACCCCGGGACATAGTATAGGTTTTATCACGGAAATCCTACGGGAAAATGAACTATGCGGATTTTACTTTGACTGCGCGGGCGAAGCCGCGGGCGGATAGCTAGTTTTAAATAAATAAATAAATATCCTTTATAGCACACCGAGTAAAACTATATTAATAAAAACGTCTTACAGATTAAATTCCAAGAACAATAATCAACCTTGCTAGCCTTTAAAAGGGCTTCACAAGTTTCTATTGTAAACCTAAAGCACTAATTAGGCATAGGAACTAACTGTTAGGTACTTAAACTATAATGGTATAGATTAATATTTCCGCACATCAACTAACTTCGTGGCCACATCAATAATTACGAAAATAACTCCTAAATTTAATAACATTGAAACAAATCCTAAGCTATCAATTTCGACAAGTATTAGTACAAAAGCTCAATGCTATCCTTGATTACAAAACATTCCTAATTCTTGTGTCGACTGAAATTCAGTATGAAAAGAGACGCGGCATAGAGCGCACGTATTTTATCCCCAAAACTTTCAGTATTTACATTTACGATAAAGTGATAATATTGTATGAAAAAATAATATATGGCTGTTAGTGTGATGTGAACCTTTGGATTGAATATCTAATGCCCGGTGAGGAAGTTATTAGTATTTTATTTCCGACTTTTGCATCTAACGTGCGATATTTATCACGTTGGAAGCAATCACACTTTAATCACAAGTTTGTCAAGTTACATTAACAACCTGATTGGCTATAAAAGTTCGTTGCTTTAATTTATAAACGTGTGTCCAAATTAGTAAAATTTAATTGTCTCATTTTAAATTTGATAGTTGTAGATACTATATAATTGAGTGTATTAGAATATAACTTCAGTATCAAACATTATTTTTCCTGAGCGATAAAAATTGGTAGATTTTTATTTTAAATAATTGTAGAGATGTAGGTACCTAAGTACAATATTGTTTACTAAAAAATTAAAAACAATCCCATCCTTAATACTGAATGATATATTCAGAAAAGGGAACCCTGTATCAATATTTGACCATCCCTCATTTTAATTTTTCAATGTTTATTTTTAAGTCCATCAAACATAAATAAAATGCAGAGAAATTTAAATATCTTTAATGTTCCTTCACTACACACTAAAATAGGCATTTGCTAATATTTAATCAAAACATACGTTTCCTTTCAAACAACAACTCCATCCTTATATTATCATTTTAATTGGCTTGTTTATGCTGGAGCTAAAATTATACCGCAGCTTTCACCACATGATTTTCATACGCTATAATAATCTTATACGCAATAGTTATGACGTTAGGTTTATTCACGGTTTATTATACATATTCAAAGCGGTTTAGTTGTGTTTCTTATATTAACAACTAGCTTCCGCCCGCGGCTTCGCCCGCTTTGTCTAAAACATAATAAATTATATACTAAAAACCTTCCTCTTGAATCACTCTATCTATTAAAAGAAACCGCATCAAAATCCGTTGCGTAGTTTTAAAGATTTAAGCATACATAGGGACAGAGAAAGCGACTTTGTTTTATACTATACTAGCGACCCGCCCCGGCTTCGCACGGGTGCAATGCTGATACTAAATACACTACAGAAAAATTGTGAACGTTGTATAGGTATAAAAATATAGCGGCCCGCTCCGGCCTCCGGCATCGCACGGGTATAAAATACATAGCCGGGCGGCCGCAAACGCTACGTCCTGCAATTTTTAAATCTGTAATATCTTCGAAAATATTCACTTAAATCATACGGTGTAAAGGGCCATATAGATCTATATTAAATGAACAATGTATCCATGGTATTTAATTGGTTAAGGATTAATGCTGTATTGGTTAAAATCGCTTCGAAAATTAGCCATTATTTGTCGTAAAAAGTAAATGACAAAAAAAAGTTATTGTGGGTTATCTATAAGAGATAGACATATACCATCGCGGACTTTTCTGTAGACCTTTTCAATGTGTATAATACTTAGTACATTATTTTGATAAAACTCGTAGGGTTCAGCCTGCGTTTGCAATGTAAGCGGAATAAATGTAATTTTTTACGACATCACATTAGAAACCTCAAAAATAACAGTACTTCTCCACTACTTAATGGATCTTATTATACATATAAACCTTCCTCTTGAATCACTCTATCTATTAAAAAAAACCGCATCAAAATCCGTTGCGTAGTTTCAAAGATTTAAGCGTACAAAGGGACATAGGGACATAGGGACAGGGAAAGCGACTTTGTTTTATACTATGTAGTGATAGTGACTAGCTTCCGCCCGCGGCTTTGCCCGCGTGGTGTTTTGATAAAAGGTAGCCTATATTCTTTCTCAGGGTCTAAAGATTATCTGTGCCAAATTTCATCAAAATCGGTTGAGAGGTTTAAGCGGGAAAGCGTAACAGACAGACAGACAGAGTTACTTTCACATTTATAATATTATAAGTAGGGATAAATTATTCTTTGTATACTATAATTTTGTTTTTATTAAAGAAAATGTTTGAAGTGCTGACTGGCCCTATGTCTAAGTAAGTCTTGTAAGTATTTGTAAAAACTCTGTAAGTGCACATTTATTTGTAATACATTATTTATTAAAGAATCGTTAAGATATTTTAATTCTAGACTCGGCGGTTTGGAGCTTTGCTTTTATAAAAAGCTTCTAGTTATGGTTTTTTTAAGTCGAAATTTTAGCCACAAGGGTCAGGCAATATAGATAGTTTTAGAATCTTTTCTATCACATATAATTCAAAGTAAAATGTAAAGTCTACTTGAAAATTTATATAGTAGAGCTACATAGTATAAAACAAAGTCGCTTTCTCTGTCCCTATGTCCCTATGTATGCTTAAATCTTTAAAACTACGCAACGGATTTTGATGCAGTTTTTTTAATAGATAGAGTGATTCAAGAGGAAAGTTTTAGTATATAATTTATTATGTTTTAGACAAAGCGGGCGGAAAGCTAGTATAACAATAAACGAAACTAGAAAAATAGGTTTGTGTAGAGCACTTAAGTCTAGGACTAGGTATAACGACGTTTTTATTGAATTACTAGTTATTATAATATAGAGACAGTGTTATTCTAAGACTAAGAGAAACATAATACCGTCTTAAACATGATAGCTAATATACCCAGCTAGTTAGCGGTTATTAATACGTGACCCTAAAGTTTAGTTTAGTAATAGACTAAATTGTTAAGGACCTAAACAATCTAGACTACAATACAAATATTCTGGTAATCCATAGCGAGCACACATGTTGAAGTAAACTTATACAAACTAAATAAGCATTTGATGAAACCAATATTAGGCTGTAATACTACATAATATAAAACAAAGTCGCTTTTTTATGTCCCTATGTTCCTATGTATGCTTAAATCCTTAAAACTACGCAACGAATTTTGATCCAGTTTTTTTTTAATAGAATTATTCTCGATGAACGTTTTAGTGTATAATTTATTAGGTTTTCGAGAAAGCGGGCGCAGCTGCGGGCGGAATGCTAGTCTTAGTATAAAATACAAATTATCAATAATAAACAAGTTTTTCATTTCATGGAAAATATTTGTACATTTTCAACATCTTAATAATTCCATCATTTTATTCGCACGTCTTAACAACAACTTATACAGGTATATGATACATAATATGCTGGTTTATTCTTCTAATAAATTCTATCCGATATTCTGCTGCGAAAGGCTGCTATGCTTAATGCGATTTTCTGAAGTGGAAAAAGATGAAAGAAACCGACTAACACGTTTACTGAAGAGTGCTTTTAAAGTTTTATTTTGATTCAAAGGTATTTAAAGCAATGCATGTCCTACAAAATAATCTACCTTAACAAATACTTGTTCGATACCACAATACTATCGGTTGGTTTAGATGGTAGTGGCCCTGCCTTCAAAGCCAGAGGTCATGGGTTCGATTCCCTGCACCCAGTGCAAATATTTGTGTGATGAACATAGATGTTTGTTCTGTGTCTGGGTGTTAATTATCTATATAAGTATTTATTTAAAATTATATATTATGTATGTTCATCAGCCTTCTGGTTTGCATAACACAAGCGAAAGCTTAGTATATAGATACTAAACATAATCCTTGTCAAATTAAGAGTTCTGTTTTTGCTTTGTAACGCACTACCTGTTAAAATTTATCTCCTTGGTAGAGTGGTTGACGCGTGTACGTACAACCGAGGGGTCCTGGGTTCGATTCCCGGTGGAGATGAAGAAAAAAAATTTCTCGGTCTGGCAGAACACAGAAGGCCTACACCTACTTTTCCCTAAATAAAATCGATCAGTGAAACAGATGTATAATGCATCTGCCCCTTAACCCACTAGGGGACATGGGACTTCACTTACTTACTTACCTGTTTTAAAATTATAAGAGACACATTTAAAAGATTAATACGAAGGTGTAATCCAAATTTATACAAGTTAAATCTATACTAATATTATAAAGCTGAAGAGTTTGGTTTGTTTGTTTGTTTGAACGCGCTAATCTCGGGAACTACTGGTCCGATTTGAAAAATTCTTTCGGTGTTAGATAGCCCATTTATCGAGGAAGGTTATAGGCTATATATCATCACGATAGACCAACAGGAGTGGAGCCACGGGGGTGAAACCGCGCGGAGCAGCTAGTCTACGATAAATTCATCTCACGATATAAATTCAGCAATATAGACAGATTAATGACTTTCATACATTATTTTAACCATTATCCTTGAAAATAGATCATAAATTACTAACATCTCTAAATGTCTTGCTGTAGTCAATTTTAAAGATACATAAATCATATTATTTTCTATGGCTTAGTATCTTTTAGATATTAAAGACTTTTTAACGGATTTTAAACGCGAATTATACAGTAGATAATTATATTTAAATCGACGTTTTGTATCGTATATTTTTTAACGTCTAATAATAATATTTTAATTATATGCAGTTATTCAATAGTATGTCGCTTTTCATTTATAACAACAGCTGCAATTGCCACAAAACCCGCAAATCCGGTTAAAACGAATTATTTAATTGCAAATGTGCTTTGCGGTGAAAAACTAAGTTTATGTTGCGGCGAAAACCGACTTTATGACAACGCATTGTATTCATTTAGGTATAGTCCAGTCTGTGGGGAATTGTAAAAGCCTCTGCTCTACAAAAGGTGGCGTAGAAAATGTTTTGAAACAATATTGTTTAGGTATGAAAGGTTAATAAAAATCCAAGTTTTCGACCTTGACGGACCCAGGCGCTAGCCGCCATC
>CAJQZN010017433.1:0-18337 GCA_907164685.1 Colias eurytheme | reverse complement strand
TCTCTTACGCTTGAGTATGCTCAGGAATAGAACCCTTTCATTTTTCAGGGTCTGATTCGATGTGGTTTAATTGTTATTAAATAAACAAAAATAATAATTAATAAATATTTATTAAAAAAAAATTATGAGGCGTGCACTTTTGGATTTTCCAAATTATTTTAATTTATAACTATATTTTTTAATAAATGAACCATTGCAAAGCTATGCAAGCAAAGCAAAGAAGTGATTAAATCTATACTAATACATATTATAAAGCTGAAGAGTTTGTTTGTTCGCAAATCTCGGGAACTACTGGTCCGATTTAAAAAATTCTTTCGGTGTTAGATAGCCCATTTATCGAGGAAGGTTATAGGTTATATATCATCACGCTACGACCAACAGGAGTGGGGCTAAGGGGGTGAAACCGCGCGGAGCAGCTAGTTTTGTTATAAAATTTTACATTTTATGTAAAATTTTTTCCTCATACAAAAATTATAGCATAGTTTACAGATTAAAGTATAATTTTTATAGAAAATCCATAAAAACTAGAATAACCTTTATCATGATGAGGTAATGTTCTAGACTAGACAAACGTTTTATTATCAGTTATGACCTCTTGAGTGAGGTCATTTGACATAATTGTATCAATGAGCTTTCAACCAACTTTGATGAAATGAAGGTCCCTAATTAGATACCCTCCCTATCAACATTGGATAGCTTAGTAATAGCATTCAAAAGCTTTATAAATGATATTTTTTTCAAAAATACAAGTAATATCAACATAATCATTAGATAAACAAGGTGTCCCACTGTGGGTATACTAAGCTCAAAGTAGGTTAGTTTTGCATACGCAGAGTACCGTCAAATATGGCTACTTGACCTTTACTTGGCAACTTGACCACACCTTCCGTTTAACAACAAAATATCAAATTTTATAGAATTGAAAGCAAATTGACCTAACGTATCGATGTTGGTAGGTTTTTAAAATATTAATTGGCAACATATTTTAATTTTAAAGCGGTAACGCTGTTGGTTCTCGCAATATAACGTATCGAAGTGTGACTGTGACTAAGGATCTTTTGCCGGTGTCAGTATTATTATGTTTGTAGAGCTTAAACTGCACATCTCAGGTGAGTACAGTTTTGATATGTTGTGCAATAAACTCTAGAGATTGATTTTACAGTGGGAACTGTCCAATTTTAGGCTCATCTGTCGAAATATTTGCTTGGGCATTGATGCCTCAGGTTAGGTCAAGTTGCCATTGACCGCTGCGTGGCAACTTGACCGACGCCTAGGGTTGACACAAAAAATAACGTGACTGCATTTTTTCCTTTTTTTTATCTGTTTCGAGTTTTGCATAGTAAAATCAATAAATTTGCTGCAAATTTCGGACAATCCAGATACTTATACTCTCTTTGATGACAACGATTTAGCATATTTCTAATGAAAAATAAATGTTTCCTTACCTATTAATAAATACCTATAAGTATTAAGTAATATACATATACATATGTATTAAATTTAGTTTAATAAATAAATAGTTCATTAAAATTTGTGTCTTATTTGTGACAACCCTATCCGACATGTAATGCTTTGTATGAAATCATTACAAATCCCGTGGCAACTTGACCAGGTAGCCAGAGCCTAACAGTTTATTGTAAAGCTTCGGGCTGCAATATTTAAAAAGTCGAAGACTTAAAAAGTAATAGCAACTTAGCCTAAAACAAGAATGTTAAGCATCTACCTATGAAAACTGATGTGCAAGGTCAAGATACCACATCAGTGTCAACTTGACCTGTATTACGTTTATTTGTAAATAATGTCAGATTCAATATATTTAAAGAAATACCTAGTAAAAGTGAATGATGAAATCATTCATGACATGAACAAATCATAAAATGTTAATAAAAGTTTAACATAAATAAGTTAGCTAAGAAAAAGTAAAAAAATGTGGTCAAGTAGCCACATTTGACCGGTACGTAAAAAATACTTGTAATTTTTTTTTTCAATTAGATGAATTCTTAAAACTCTATGTGTACACCCATAACAAGCAACCCGCCCAACTTTGCCACCAGCAAAAAATTTTTGACGTAATTTTGTTGTTTAAGTACATATTTTTACGTGTAACGTGATCAGTGTATGCTAAACTACAACTCCCTTAGCGCTTAGTATACCAATAGTGGGACACCCTGTATATAACAAAATTGCTTCTTACTGTCTATCTGTTCCTTTGTATGCTTAGATCTTTAAAACTACGGAGTAGATTATTTAGCTATCAAATATTACAACACCACATTATTTCTATCAAATATTACAACCAATTAACTATAATACAGAATTAAAACTATAAATATATCTAAAAATAATGATTCACATAGCTTTCCATTTACAACAATGGTGAGAATTGGATACCCTACATTCTGCTTAAGCTTTCAATTGATTTCAACAGATTATCTTAAGAAACTTATGTTTTGGCACAAAATTTTCATATTAATTAAATATCTAAGTACATTCAAATGAAAAAAAATATCTAAAGTATGTTCTCGAGTTTGATTTTGTGCAAGTATTATACCTACACTAGCTTTCCATCCGCGGCTTTGCCCACTTTATCTGAAACCTAATAAATTATATACTAAAACCTTCCTCTTGAATCACTCTACCTATTAAAAAACCGCATCAAAACCCGTTGGGTAGTTTAAAGGTTTTAAGCATACAAAGGGACATAGGGACAGAGATAGCGACTTTGTTTTATACTATGTAGTGATGAGAATAGATTGTAAAATTTTAATTCACCAAGTGTAAGGGAGTAAAGGTGTTAAGCCAGATCAGATAGCGTTGATATAACTTACTTATCTTCATAACAATTTTGAGTACATACATTTTTCGTGTAATTGCTTTTAAGTCATGTGTTATCAATAATGATAGGTTACATTTACATAATTTAATCGTACACCATGTTGATATTATATTCTGTAAGTTAAAGTGTTTTTAAGTATACATGCATTTTTAATTTTTAGAAAAGTTATTATTTACTAGCTGCGCCCCGCGGTTTCACTCACGTGACTCACATGTCTTAGCATGATGATATAATATAGCCTATGCCCTTCTTTGATGAATGGGCTATCTAACACTGAAAGAATTTTTCAAATCGGACCAGTATTCCTGAGATTAGCATGTTCAAACAAACAAACACTTTATAATATTTTAAACACACACTTTAAAATATTAGTACAGATTAAATATTTATTACTTGAAAAGTAATGTGAAGTTATCTGAATTTTAATAGAAATCCATACTAAATAGTTTGTAAAATAAGTGAATAGTATCAAATGAGCTAAAAGCGCACAAATGTGAACTGCATTAAAAGGAATAATCTTAATACTATTATAAAGGCGAAAGTTTGTATGGATGTATGGATGTTTGTTACTCTTTCACGTAAAAACTACTGAACCGATTACAACATATAGAGGGTAACTTGGATTAACACATAGGATAGGTTTTATCCCGGAAATCCCACGGGAACGGGAACTATGCGGGTTTTCCTTTGAAAACGCGGGCGAAGCGCCCGCGGAAATCTAGTATTATTAAAAATCAACACTACACATGACTGAAAATAGTAGTCCACTCCCATGTCTATATAAAAGCTATAATATTAAACTATCTAAGCCTGCCTTTGTAGGTCTTGTTTAGGCTAACAGTTAAGTCCTAGAATGCCCTAAACGATGTATTATTTATACCAACATCGGTGATGTCATCCTATCCAATTGAGGATGCCTGCATATGATCCTACACAATATATTTATGTACAACTTGACGTCGGACATTCGTTGATAAGCCCAACCTTCTGACAGTTTACATCAATATTTGTACCGTTTTTATTGCGATTTCACAACAAATTAGAATGTCAGAGATGTAATTATTGCTACAGTGAAGCGATAGCGTAATTTTATACGCGAAAATGACATCGGACTAACAAAGCACTGTCAAATTTCTCCATCTCACCATTTGTCACAAATTTCATAAACAATATATAAGTAAATATTGCGGAATGCGGTTATCTCGTGTATCCTACCTGATTAGATGATGAGGACCGTAAAAAATACAGTAAATTAGTAATTCAAGGAAAAGTAAGCATCGGAGACATTGCCTTCTAAAGATGTGACCTTTCCAACATCACAAATTTGCATAAACACAATCACTTTTCAATTTTTTGTAACAACAACTGATAAATAACACAGAAAATAATTTAAACTCGTATTTTCTTTCCGAGAAAATCTCACCGTTTCAAAATCACTTGGAAAATATTCGGTACTCGCGCATGCCCAACAAAAATTTACGTCACGTGATCTGTCATGGCGTCATACTTACTTTTTTAATTTTTTCGCAATATGTTCAAGGCTACTAATCATACAGCCAAATAATACATTTTTATTATTATTTATAATCACTAATATACATTTCAATTTATCCTTTTTGAAAATTTAAACAGTTTTTAATTCTATTAATGCAAAATATATAAAATTAAAGTGAAAACTTCAGTAAGTGAAGATAGTACTAAACCTTACAGTAGATGTCGCCACTTGAAAGTGGACAAATCGTTAATTTTTAAAAGATGCAATCGGCAATTCGGCATTTTTTTTTTATGAAGTTGTTACATTTCAAGTTGTTAGTAAATAATATTTAAAACTATAAACTAATGTTTATTATGGTTTAATACTTAGATTAAATTTTGAATTACAGAATTACAGTACAGTGAAAGGCGGAGAAAACTTCTCAAAGAATGCGAAAAACTCCGGTTTTGTTTTGCGTTGGAGACAAAGAAAATAAAATGAACACAGACTGTGACACAGACCATGTCCTAAATGAAACAATCGAACAACAGAAAGGTTTTTGGTAATAGTTTTTATTAGCAAATGAAAAATTACCTATTTAGTCAATTAAAATTTTATGTGTAAACTATCGGCGCCTCTTTTTTTATATTAAGTATTACAAATATTTCACAGCAACCCTTAATCTAAACAAAATCAGTTTTAATTCATAAAAATAGCTAAGTTAATAATAATAAAAACCGGGATACCGACACGCGGGTACTGCAGTCAAATAATTTATATGATTGCAAATCTTGCAATGTTTTTTCTTGTGAACATTACACGTTTTAGAGTTACGTCTTTTTCTTGTACACGCACAATCTTCATCATCAGCCAATTGGTTTTCAATACGATTCTGCGCTTGTTTTTGACTCTTCACTATTTTTCTGAGACACGATTCTGAATCTAACATTGCTGTGGATGATCTTCTGCAAGGTTTGCATGGAGATTTTTGATGCCTGGTGGGCGGTAGAAACGGTCTGAAGTACCCTGGTATAGCTACAGACGGTACCTGACTGTTTGACGAAGCAGACGTTAAAGGAATGACAGGCGGGTAAGTATAAAATTGGTTTCTATAACTCTGATCCAATCCTGTATTATTGTACTGTTGCGGTTGATTCATGTCTTCGAACTGACGTCGGGAATATTGCTCAAATTGCTGTTGCAGTGATCTGTAATACCTACTCGTTTGTGGATTCATGGTTGAGACTCCTGGTACATTTTGACCGTTTTGTAAGGAATTTTGACGTGAAGTACACATTTTTTGGCTTTCGTACGACTGTTCTTGGATAGGTACGTGACTAGAATGTTTGGAGTGTGGTCGTCTATAACGTTGTTGGCTTACTGATCTATTTTGGCTTCTTCCGTAGATTTGACAATTCACAGATTCGTCTCTCATATCTTCTTGATTTATAGGTGTAGATGTTATTTTTATTCCAGCTCCGAAGTCGTGAGTTTCGTAATGTTGACTTTGTTTGTTATTTTGTGGGTTTTGGATGGGTGTTATATCAGCGTTAGGTGTTTGAATTGTGAAAGGGTTATAGCCTCTATAATTATTGGCATTGATATCATTTTTCATTTGCAATTCCTGTTGTATAGGTAATGGTACGGGTCTAAACCTTGTCCCTTGGCCGAATTCTTCAAAATCAGTTTGAGATGAACCGAAATTTAACGGCGGATCATTTATGTGAAGAGCTTGGTTGTAATTCTGAGGTGTGATCGGCAAGAGAGATATCCACTGATCATCTGCCATATTTTGGGGATTAGTTTGAGTTACACTCATGCTAGGATCTGAATGATAAGGAAGAGGGGTTTGAAATGTATGATACATTGGAGGTGTCATAAATGTTGCATCGTTTATATTCTGATTGTTATAATAAATTTGTGGTGGATGAGATTTTCGCAGTGGTTCTGAATTCCTTAACTTCTCAATAAATGATTCAATTTTCATATTGTCTATACTTTCGTCTATCTTCTTGAGACATTTCTTAACTTCTTCCTTCATTTTTTGCTCTATTTCATAGCTATGGCCAGATTTTTCCAAGTCACTCAAACGCCTTGCTAATGTTGATTTAATTTGGTTCTTTATTTGTGCAGAATCATCACTTAAGTTCAATGGCAACTCGTTTAGAAATTCTGTTACTTCGTACTTCATTCTTATTTCTTCAACCTCATCCATGAGAGCATTCTCATTTGGTCCTGGAACCTTACTCATTTCACATAACAGTTGATTACTTTTAAGTAGAGTAACAGCAGAATAACTTGTACCTCCCTGGTTTCCAGTTTTAATATATTTTGCCACTGCTTCATTTATCATATATTTATACATTTGTTTACCATCGATATCGTCTTTGTAATAATAATACACAACAAAATTATCAACTATATCATTTTTAATCTCATTTACAACAGCAATTCTTTGTTCATCTAAATTTTCCGGTTTTTCTAGAACATGATTTACAACTGTTTTTAATTCCTGTTTGTATTTGTAACGAGTATTTTCTTCCGCTATCAACGGCTTAACAGAATTAATTGATTCTATCAATTTCTGTTTTAAAATGTCTTTATTCCGTACGTAATCACAGCACGATGGCATAGTAGCAAAAATGTTCTCTAATTCATCATCCAGTAAAGCATCGTACAAGTTATTGTCATTAAATATTTCAGGATTCATATTGAGTTCACTAATTTTGATAATTATTTTAATAACCATGTTGTCTTTAAATAATTTAACGTTGTCTTTTTCCTCTTGTGTGTTAGCTGGGATCGGTAAATCTCTGCACCATGACTCCACCATGTCAATTATAGTATCTGCTGGTTTTTTAGACTGTAAAGGGCGAACACGGCAACATCTGGGTAACGGAGTTTGAGTATTGGCTTCATAATTGGGAACTAAGTGTGGATGTTGGACCTTATCTATAAATTTTGTAATATCAACTTGAGAGACACATTTCCTCATTGCAAATGTTGATTTTAATCTGGCTTGCAATTCACTAGCAAATTGATCAACAAAATCTTCCTTTCCCGGTACTAAAGGCAGTTTACGAAGGTATTTTACGATTTCTTTATGCATTTTTTGATCTAGATCAGTTTCAAATTGTTCGATTTCATGCAATCGCTTTGCAAGCATAGTGAGAATTTTGTCGCATTCTAGTATTTCGTTTAACCCAGCAGGTTTTATTAGAGGTAATTTATCAAACCATATTTCAATTTCGCAACGCGTTTTTATTTCTTCGACTTCATCTGTTATAGATTCTTCATTTGGTACTGGCACTCTGAATAAAGTACTATATAATTCATTGTATAATTGGTCCCGAGAAATTGACACAGTCGTTCTTTTTTGAGCATTCTCAAAATATTTATTAATTTTATCACGCACCTGTTTTTCATATTTTAACTTCACTGCATTATGACTATAATCAAAATTATCCAAAATAAACATTGTTGCTAATCTATCTTTGTATATTTCAAATCCTGGATCGAATTTGAGTGCTGACTTAGGTTCTGGAATCGACATTGAAATAGTATCTTCTAGTTTCTGTTTGTATTGATCACCTGATATTTTTTGGTTAATAATTTTTCTATTTTCTATAATTTTCTTCAATAAAACTTTTATTAAAGCTTCTTTATTTTCTTTAAGTTTGAGATTAGCTGGGATGCTTTTTAATAAATTATCAATTTCTTTTGTTAATACACTAGTGTAAAGATTTGCATTGTTATTAAAATCGGGATCTATATTTATATCACAAAGTTTTTGAAAAAGTTTTGTGGCAATATTCTCTTTAAATTCCTTGACATACTTCTCCTCGCCTTGAATAGGTAAATCAGCACACCACGTTTCAATGGTTTCGACTATATTTTTAGCAGGATCTTGTTTCTTTTCATTTCTACTTTTACTACAACAGGGACCAGGCGTTTTACAACCCATACTTTTTGTGGTATTAGGTTGAGCAATGGTCTGTTTTTGCTTCATTTTTTCTTTCAACACTCTTTCTATTCTGTTTAATAGTTGTTGAATTACAACTGGAATTATAATTTCTCTCTGAGAATCAAATGGGAACGATATCAACCATTTTTCTAAATACTCGTTAAAATGAGCATTGATAGTAGGATTTTGAGGTTCAGTTTTCTTAGCCTCTTGGTATTCACACATTTTGTGAACTAGTTCACCTATTTTTTGAGCCCTATTGTCAGCATCACTTGCGCTTTCTATGGGCAATAACGGCAAATTATTTAACCAATCAGATATTTCTTTAGCATTATTTAATTCAGTGCTAAATCTTCGAACCGTTTCGTCTCCTAATAATGTTTTATTGGCTAATCTTTTATACACTTCACTAGTTGCAAATGCGTCTGGTTTTTCTACTATTAACTTATTGATTTCTCTGACCAAACGTAAAGAGCATGCTTCTAATTTGGATTCGTTTTCTGTTAAACTTGTATGATTATCACGTATAAATGATTCAATGAAATCGCTTAAAGTTTTACTATCTATAGGAAGATTAACTTGATTGCTATTAGCAAACAGGCAACAAGGCTTGGAGGATCGAGTTTTTAAAATATTTCCGATGATATCATCAACTATAGTATTAATATTCTCATTGTAATCGGTTATAATCGAAATTGGAAGCTCTTCAATCAGTTTCTTTATTACAACTTGAAGTTCTGTTATATTTGGACTTGCTTTATTATTTTCAATCACGTAAATATTTTGTGCAAGATTGTTTATAAACTCAATACGCCTTTTGTTGGTAAAGCTTTCACGGAGAGGTACTTTGTCTAACAAATCCGTTATCATCATTATATATTGTAGTTCCTTGTCTAATTTTTTAAACGAAAGTATACCCCCGGATACATATTGCTCTAAACTGTCGTAGACTTCTTTTCTCGATGGCAAACACAAATTTGGAAGTTCTGATTTTAATAAATAAGAAAATAAATGACGTGTAGCAACATTATCTTCTGAATAATTGTATTCTAAGTATTTTCGTATTAGATTTTTCATAAGAATTTCCGGTTCATATGATTCAGTTTTTGATCCACAACATAGACTAGTAGTATCTTTCGTTTGTTCTAAATATGCTTTGGGTATATCTTTTAATTCCTTTAATAAACGAACAATGTGAGGTTTAGCGTCATTGCTATCTTCAAAAAAATCGAATCTGTTTAACCATTTACGTACTATAAAGTATTTAAATTTCTCATTCTCTGAAGCAGTAGCTTCACCTTCTTCTTCTAGTTTAATTTGATCGTATATTTCTCTAGCTAAATATTTAATGTTATCATATTTCAATTCGGTATCTTTAAACTCTTTTGGCAAAGTATCTAACCATGTGTTGATAATTTCGACTAATTCGTTGATATAAATTATTTCAGAAGAATTTAATTTAAGAAGTTCATTTGGAACAGACTTTTCCTTTTGTGGTGTTTTACGTTTATTTCGAATTTTATGTTCAGATTTAAATACCGATAGAGTACCCACCAGGGGAGGTAAATCTATTATATTGATTGGCGAAGGTGCAGCAGAATAGTTTATTTCTTTACCTTTAGTTGCTTCAATTATGTTATTTATTAGGTCAAATATTTCTAGATCAGATAAATTTGTTATATTATTTATCAACGTATTTAATTCTTCTTTTACCAGTCTTTTTTCGCTAATTCTTATATCATTTAAATTCTTGAGTAAAATGTTTGTTATATCTTCAGATATACCCTCTGTATCTCGAAATTTAGCCTCTTGAAGGATATGTTTTACCATATGTTTAATATTTTCTTTATTGTTTGCATTGAAGTTTAAAATTGTGTTGCTGTTTTGATTGTTGTTTTGTATACTTTGAAGTCTTTTATTTAAGTCGTCAGCAATTGTATCTCTATGGATAGGATCTATCATAGATGTACTAAGTGGTAAATTATCAATCATATCCAATATTTTAACTTTTAAAATTAACTTGTCACTTCTTGTGGTTGTTTTTTTAACTATATGTTGCTTTAACTGATCCCATAAAATGTTAGAAATGAAATTTTTATCGACATTGGTGTTAACGAATTTATAATTCGTATTTTCCATGATATTCTTCATCCAATCAAATACTTTTTGTTTGAATAGTAATTTCATATCTTTGAACTCTTCTTGTTCATTCTGTAGATTCTCTTCTTCATTGAAGATGATATTTATGCTTTGTTGAACTTGTACTTTAGCATTAACTGTTTCTTTCTTTTCATGAACGTAAACCTGATCATACGGTGTATCTGAACCGATGATTTCATTGTAATATTCTTGTACAGTATTTGTGGAAATGTGCTGTATTCTAGTAGAATCTAGTAGTTTATCAATAAGCGTACTTGTAGCTGCCTCTCTGACCTCAGGTTTCTCCAGGAATGTTTGCTTTCTGTAAGAAAACTTCATAAACTTCCTGTTCAACCGATTGATTCTACATAAAAGATTGTCTTTTAATTCTTCTTTAAGCATCTTTTCCTTATCTAGTCCAGGTAAAGAATTAAGAACATTATTGGCTTTTTTCCGTAGTAGAAAATTATAATTATTACTGTTAATATCATTGATCAAATCGAAGACTTTATCAATGAATTTGTTTATTAGTTTATCTTTTTTCTGCTCGACAGATTGGTCGGGATATCGAGGTATCTCTTTAGCCCATTCCAATATTTCTTTACGTAAGAATTTCTTGTATTTTCTGGCGTCTTTTATAGCGTCTGTTGAAGAGGTTTGTCCATCTGATGTTAAACTTGAATTTCCGCTTAAATAAGAGGAAGAACCACTCTGAAAAGAGACACTCTGAAATTGGGTTATCAAAACAACTGAAACATTACTAGAATAATAACAAAATTTATATTACATACTTAAAGTTGAGTAAATTAATATAAGATCAAGCCAAAGATATACCCAATTAGATCTTTATTAAATCACAATTAAGTAAAATTGACTATCTTCAGTATTAAGACCACTTTCTATTTGGGTGGCATTACAGAATTCTAATCTTTCAAGTACTTTTTAGAGAAAACGTTCTGTATATTACCTGCGAATCTCTTTGATTGCTCGATGACGAATGATGCTGTATCAAGTGACGGTCCAAACGTTCTCTTATAACTGGACATTCGTTTTCAGAACAAGACTGCAATAGAGATATCAACGATTGATATTGTATTCTATCAACTAAAGATCATATTGTAAAAAATTCCGATATTACTGGATTTTAAAAATTCTTTCACAGTTGGATATATATGATCCCTGATTTCTAAAGAACATAGGTTATATTATTATAATGAGTGCTACGGATGAAGCAGGGGCAGAATACTAAAATTTTTAAGATTAAACACAAGCAGCATCATCTCATTCCTAATCAAGATTGAGGATATTAAAGTTTCTAATAAGAAAGTAGTAATAACACTATTCAATTCTACCTATTCACAAATTTTTTGATCTATAAATTTTTCATTTATAAATTAATTGGCATTTGTGTAACCACTATTTTCACTCACAATGCAGGCTTTAATCCTATCCTTAAAGCTTCGGATACCCTTCAGGTATCTCACGTCTATGGTGCCACCGAAATCATTTGGATTATCCTCAGTCTCCAAGAGAACTGCATCTATGAACGTGGAACGACCCTCTGGAAGGTAAGGTACGTCCAATTCTGGTTCTTCGTTGATTTCTTCAATATCTATAAGTTGAAATTATAAGTTAAAATATTTATTACTAGCTTTACAACCGCGTTGTCTAAAACTGAATAAATTATACTACGAGAGCAGTGCTATACGTTGGTGAAAACAGAATTAAAATGGTTGTAGTAGTTTTGGAGTTTATTGTGAAAAAGAGACACAGAGGACTTTTTTATAATATGGAAAGGAGAGTTATTGAATAGATTTTATTTATTTTCGTATTCCCCTGCAAAATCGTGGCCAAAGTTTGATACAGTCTGATGTAGTTATATTATACCTATCTAAAACGATATAGCTTCTTCACAAACCTTTATCAATATTTGCAGCGATGGATATTTCTTCTGTATTAACAATAATTGATTCTTTATTTGTTATTTCACTATCTTTCTGTTCATTCATATTGTAATAAATATTGATGCGAATACGACAAGAAATAATTTTAGCGAAGCTAAAGCGATGCGTGCGAGTAGATGTTGAAATTATTATTTTTTTAGGAAAATGGATTATATTATCATCATTATTTTAATCGATGGTAATTTATAAATAAGAATTTAGAACCTTATAGGAAAGTTAACGGTGTACAATTATTTTATTTATACATTTTATTGTTTGTTTGTAAATAATAATTACTTCTGACATGTTTAGCAGATAACAGTTACAATGTGACAATTTCACAAAGAATAAAATTAATTTAATTTAATTGAACATTTTACAAAATATTTAACTAGAAAGTTAAAAACACGTAAAAAATAAAGTACCTACCTACACAATTTTTATTTGTACTGAATAATTATTTTATGTACATACTTCTAAAGATTTGATTTTATTATTTTTACATTAAAACTTAAGCAGAATTAAAAGAATGATTATAGAAAAAGAATAAACGATGATCTTTCAAAAAGACAATTGACTTTTATTTTAAAGTAGACCCTTGATGGAACAAAATTCTAAATTTCTGTAAAATTATAATAAAATAATTGAAATTTTATTCAAATTCCTGCAGGAAATGTAAGTACTTGTTTTTTATAGCATCGATCGATACTAAATTTCATGATCTCCTTCGAAAATTCAAATTTTGGGTAGGAAGGCTACTCTATCACAAGAAACACCAGAACGGTTTTGAATGCTTTTTACCCGCAGTACTCCGCTGCTATTGGTCTTAGCATGATGATATTACGGTGTAGCCTCCAGCCTTCCTCAATACATTTATTGATAGACTATCTAACACTGAAATAAATGAATAAATAAATATTCCAGGACAATTTTCACACACGGCACGATCTGATCCCATACTAAGCTTTCGCTTGTGTTATGGAAACCAGATGGCATATATATAATTTTAAATGAATACTTATATAGATAATTAACACCCAGACACAGAGCAAACATCTATGTTCATCACACAAATATTTGCCCCGGGTGGGAATCGAACCCACGACCTCTGGCTTGGAAGGCAGGGCCAGTCAAATAATTTTTCAAATCGTTCCAGTAGTTCATATTACCGCGCGGGTTCTTTATAAAATAAACTTCTTTTAGGCCTGAACCTGACAGCCTTAACTATCTGGGTGGACACCGCCCTGACTCCTGCTACTCCGTGTCTCGTATGATGAAAATGACCGTAAGTAGACCATCAATACCATTATATTTTAGCTACATAATATACTAGATAATGCCCGCGGTTTCCCTCGCTTTTCAATTTTAAAAACTTTTCTCAAATTCACATTAAGACACATTTTTTTTATTCAATCGGTCCAGTATTTAGGATGAGTTCGGTGACAATTAGTTTTTCAATATTATTTGTACCATTTTAACAGTTTCATAAATATTTTTTGTGTATTTATTATTTTTCTATGCTCCACAGCACATCCCCATAGCAAATCATTTATTCTGATGGAGTGCGGTGAAGGTATGATCGCCGTCGTCAGGGGGCTGAAAGACTCCGCGCTAGCTGTCACTCTGTTGGACGGGGGGAAACATTATACGTTGCAGCCTGATGGTAATAGTTAACAATAATAATCTGGAATCCAAAATACAATATTGCGGCGTAATCTGGAATCCAAAATACAATATTCATATTAACAATTTTGAACGCATTCAAAAAAGATATCTATGGCATCTAGTCTATAGTTGCAACGTAGCGTATTGTCTGGATTATTTTCAAATACGAACACTATCCGTGTTTTCCAATTACAGCACTTATAGAGCGCATTATGCGGCATAATGCTTAACGTTGAATGTTCCAACTACAGCAACGCTTCGCACAATCGAGCACTGCAATCGATTTATCGTTAGTAATTATTAATTGTTGGAAAAAATTTTAAAGCTTTCGTTTCATTGTAGTTTTTTCGAAATAATCAAAGTTAATTCAAATTGTGTTAAAAAAATTAATATAAGTATGGATGAAGGTACAAACATTGAAAAAAATGTTAATGAAATAATCAAAATCCAAATTAAGTACTTAAAATAACCGTAAATATTTTTCAACCAATTATTATGTATACCACTTTATTTACACATTATTGAGGTTATTGATAACTCTATGAATATTTTTTTTTCAACACTGAACTTAGCGCAACCTGCTGGTGCGTTTCACGTTCCAATTAAGCATCAGCATAATTCGGCATTGTGCGCCACTGAGTCGCATTATGCTCTGTAATTGGAAAACAGCCTGTTACACTTGAGGAGAAAGGTTTTGGATCAGATGTTTTTACGTAAACTGGTGAATGGTTCAACTGATTGTGCGTCATTGGTATCTGAACTTAACTTTAAAGTTCCAATCAGATTGCCTAGATATTCTAATAATCTGCCGAAATCGTCTGTACGTGTCGATTATTGTCTGTATACGATTGTGCAACTATGTCTGTTTCTGTATTTGCTTAAACAAGATCTGTTTTTGTGTCTATATCTATGTTTAGATCTATATCTATATCTACAGTACCTCCAACGTATGTGAACCATGCGTCGGGTTCTCAATGCACCGCGGATGTGGTGCGACGGGAGAGCGGGGTGCAAGCTACTGATGGCAGATATGCTAGTACTTATAAGGTTATTGACAAGTTTATTTTAAATATTACTTAAGGCCAGTTTCAGGATTAAGAATTGATTAGATAAGGGTTTGAAAAACCTACTATCACATAAGTACGACAATATATTTAAGTCAAATACTGAATTCAAAAACCGGCCGTTAGTAGCAAAAGGTAGATAAGTAGAAACGATGAGAATAAAGTAAATTGTAATTTAATTGCGTAATTAACGGTCCCAAAGTGCTTAAAATCCAAAATATATAAATATATAAATATTTTATATTTGTTTCTTGCTACATGTATACAAAAACCGAAAGCAGTGGTCGTTTGAAGGAGCCGGACATTTCGACATACATTTTAATTTACACATGCGAAATAAAGCAAACTACATGCTGTATATCCTTTAACAGATGATGCACTGTCACATGACGCCAACATCACCACACACTGAAGTCACGGAATTTCCGCCACAGAGAGCGGAATTGTGTCCAGGTAATTAGTGTCTATTATAATAATTGTGCTAATTATCTCCTTGTTTATAAATATGGTAAATATAAATTATATAAAATCGAGGACCTTGTATACATCCTTGCACGACCCCAAACGTTAAAGTATCACAGAAATCCATACTAATGCAGTTACTTTATGTTACAATGTGAATTGTTCTCTTAGATATTTAATTTCCTTTCCACATGTTTCGATTAAAATAAATATAATATCTTTGTTTCCGTATCATTGTGTTAATTTATCAAATGCATGTTTCATCGCGATACGTGAACTAAAATGCAAGTCGTTAGATTAGGAAGGTCAAATTTTGACGAATAGCCGATCCAAATTTTAACAAAATTTCTTACTTAGCATTAAGTAAATTAGAATTAGTAGAAAAAATACTGTTTTCATAGGTCAAGGAAACTTTGAGATTGGTGGGCCCGGCAGTTGCGAGAAATACAAAGCGACAAAGTCTAACAGTTACAAGGGTGGTCTATGTTGGCCTGATAAAGGTATAGTATAACATCGTGGACGACATTATTTCTTTAGGTTTGTAATAAACAACATGATAATATATTTATTATTTTATAATCTAGTAGGTATATAAAAATATCCTACATCATAATTGCGAAAGTGTCATTCAATAAATTAAATTACTATCAACATGAAACTTGTTTCTCCATCTGTCACGTGCCGTTCTTTCTTTTCTAATATATATAAAAATGTATATATCGGTGTCTAAACTGTGTCTGCGTCTTTACCTTTCTTTAACTATTTCTCTATCTTTTACAATTTATTATTATTCTCTTCTATTATGCCACAAATGATAACAACTATAACATCAGGTGCAGTATTCACATCCCGTCCGTCTGTCCAACCGGACGCGTTCGCAAGCTCTCTTCGCAAATATCCAAACATGTCTCCAGAAAGATCAGCGGAAATTATGGAAAGATTGATTTCGTATGCTCAGAGTCGGAGTAGTGAGTGTTTTAAACATTGAAGAACATTCAATAAGTAGACTTGCAAATAATTAAATGATTGAATTTGTGTTAGACATTCATTGAAATTAGCACCTTAGTTCGTGGTAGTAATGTTCAAAGTCTATTGTATCCTTCATTAGAAAAGTCTGCTTAATTAACGTGTAGGCAGAGTTTTTTAGCTTGATTGTAAATCTAGTTGTTTATTGTATTCATGTTCTTTAACAAGTATTTCTAATCTTATGATAAGTATTTTTTCGTCAACCTTTTTATTAGATTTTTCATTTAGATTATCACGTTCTATTGCAGTTTCATCAAAAACAAAATCTCCATCGCCGACTCGTACTATCGAATCTGATACTTCAACATTTTGTTTAGAAGCGTTGAGAAATACTAACTCTAAACAATATAGAATTCATGAACCTGATATAAATCTTAGGAATAAAAGGTAAGTATTTTTAAGGTGTTTTAATTTCTTTTCAGGATACGTGTTTTTATTGATTTACTACCTATATCTACTGATTATAAAATATATATTTGACTGACCGGTTGGCTTGGTTGGTAGTGGCCTTGCCTTCCAAGCCAGAGGTCGTGGGTTCGATTCCCACCCGGGGCAAATATTTGTGTGATGAACATAGATGTTTGCTCTGTGTCTGGGTGTTAATTATCTATATAAGTATTTATTTAAAATTATAATATATGTATGTTTATCATCCATCAGGTTTCCATAACACAAGCGAAAAGCTTAGTATGGGATCAGATTGTGCCGTGTGTGAAAATTTTCCTGAAATATATTTAAAATATGAATTGATTGATTTGATTTTTGAAATCAAATTTCATTGTAAGTTATGTCTGTAATGTTGTACACTATCTAAAACTGAAATAATTTTTAATACCGACCAATAGTTCCTGAGATTATCGCGTTCAAACAAACTCTTTAGCTTTATACTAAAGTATCTCTTTTTTATGGATTTTTCTTTAAATTCAGAATAGAAGAATCACCCACACGCGAAAGATCTAAAAAGCCTCTCGATTCTGAAGTCGAATCTTGGAGACGAGGGACCTTCTGCAAAACCACAGATGTTAGATATTTGAAAGATGTCACCAGAGTGGTCAAGGAAAGCATACGTAGTATGGCGGTAGGTATTTAAATGTGTTAATTTGTAAACACAACATGTATGTACATGTAAAATTATATTCTTTTGTACATTTACAGTTGTAAGCTCAACGTTTTTATTTTTAAACATGTAAAATTGTAAACTCGACGTTTTTGTACATGTAAAGTTGTAATCTCGACGTTTTTGTACATGTAAGGTTATAATCGAAGACAACGTTTTTGTATATGAAAATTTGAAAACTCAACGTTTTCATGTAAAGAGGTCTTGTAAAATTTGACATAAGGATAGATTTTTTTAAATAACCACCGATTCTTCTACCAAGAAAGTAAAAGCTACATTTTTACTTTATTATTGCCATATTGTTGTCATATATTTATACTAGCGGTCCGCCCCGGCTTCGCCCGTGGTACATATTACGCAATAAAAAGTGGCCTATGTCCTTTCTCGGGTATCTCTATACCAAATTTCATGCAAATTGGTTCAGTAGTTAAGGCGTGATTGAGTAACAGACAGACAGACAGAGTAACTTTCGCATTTATAATATTAGTATGGATGTGCTATTTATTAAATAGGTTTGAAGTTGGTGCCGAACATTAAGCACTTAGTATTAAGCCCGTGCACCGACGTCAAACCTTTTTAATAAATAGCACATATAAATAATAATTATGTAGTAAATGATAATGTCAAATCTTTTTTATTTCTTACTT
>CAJQZN010017428.1:0-12523 GCA_907164685.1 Colias eurytheme | reverse complement strand
GTAGATATAATGGTAACATACATAGTTATACATATAAGTAAACATACATAATACCTATATATAAATTGTATGATAATTTGGAAGTCGATCAGCATCGTACATAGTACAACGTTGGCGTATATATTTTATAGGATGCAGAAAATATAGAAAAAGCTTTAGGAATCCTATAATTGATGTTGTTTTTAAAAATGTTTCAATGTTTTACATTTCGACAAGATAATGTCCATTTTCGATACATCATAAAAGCTGCGCTGTTTCCATAACTTTTATTAATATTACTTTTTCCCAAATCAATTGCCCAGCTCTCCTCCCTGACGTTAAATCGGCTATTAATATCAATATTTTCCCGGAAAAAACCTCCTAATTAAACAACGGGATCAAAAATGATAAAGTTCCTATGTATGTAGCGACTTTTCGTAATTAAAATGGGATCAACTTTTTATTTTGAGTTCAGAAATCGATTCAGGACGGTTTAAAGAATCCTGCTTCCGTATCATGAGGTCTTACAGCAGTATTATTTCCAGTGTGGAGAAATGATATAGGTTGTCAGTTGTCTAGTGCCATCACTTTCCCACCCTGGAAGTAATACTGCTATAAGACGTCATGGTAACTTCCGAACGTTGTTTAGTAGCGAACTTTTAAAACTCGTTTGCAACAAGGATACAAGCAGTGTTTCCGTAATCAAATGTTGATTAGTTTGCAGGATTTGTTCCATTATGTCGGGAAGAAGTAGTTTTGCATCAGTTTTCCTGATCTTTGTTTGTGGGTTCATTTTGCGGGAATAGGCGTATATGGCCAATTATCTGAGATATCTTTGTGATAGGATTTTGTAATATGATAGTGAAGATGTGTACCTAAGTAAAGATCAAAAAGTTTTATAAATTGTGTAAATTAGTAAAGATCAATACAATCCCTGTTTTATAGATACATTTTTAAGGATTTTTTTTTAATTGGTTAGGTACAGGAAACGAGCAAAAATTTTAAAATACTTATGTTAAAGCTGTGAATTTCTAGTATTGCACCATAGTTAAACTTATTCTTCGAACATATCTGTAAAATTGATTTTTATTCTGCTAACGGTGCATTAACATCAAACGAACATAGAGCTAGGTAGAGCAAGAGCATCATTTCGTGATCTTTGGTGTAAACGAAAACTCGTATTCAGTGTTGTTCAGTATTAGAACATTGCATAGATTCTTTTCGAACGCACTAAGAACAACAAAATAATGTACGCCTGTTTAGACTAAAAGAATATAACATAGCTGGGTTAGATTAAGCATTCGCTCATTTTAATGTAAATGCACCGCTATTAGGTGGGTAGAGATAAACTACGATAACATGGCGCGCCCCTCCAAAATTCAAAACGTTTGAAAGTATTTGTGAAATTCATAATAAATAATATAATAATAAAAATTAATAATTTAATTATTATATTATTATAAATAATAATAATATAATATTTAAATATTTGTATTTCACTACACACATTGAAACAGTAATTTGGAGGGGCGCGCCATGTTATCGTAGTTTTTCTCTACCATTTACCCATTGTATATCCATAATCTAATGACGTATTTTGTCACACTTGACCAAAATTGCTTTCATATTTTTGTACGAAATATAATGGCTGTCAAATTGTTCGACCGGATTTCTCTTTCGTCATATTACTGTCAACAACTATTGGATATATGAATAATTGGACCTTGACGAGAAAGTATTTGATGATGATATCGTTAGCAAGATTTATGGTGAACCATTATTTGGACATATATTAGCTGACTACGTCAATTTATGGCTTTACGACTCATCATTAAACAATTAAAGTTATTGTGTGAAAGAGAAAAGGGTCAATGTGGCTTGCAATGAAGATATTGTATGAAATAAACTCACTTCGAATACATGCTAGACCGCTAAATACGGAAGATATTATGCAGTATTTATTTATTAAAAAAATGTGCATAACAGATGTGTTATACCATCCTGGGAATCAAACCCATCTACTATAATAATAAATACATTATAATAGTCCTTATTACATATTCTTACGAACTATTACATAACTTGCTAAGAATCGCAAACAAAATCAACCGGGTCAAACAAAAATATACCCTTGAGGCTCAAATACATAGTAGTTATTTAAATTGCTCATATTATTTCTTATCAAAGACGTAAACTTTGGTTTCACGGAAGCAGATTACGTTATCGTAATTTTATATAATATTATAGTATTGCGTGATTACCTTACAAAAGCTTGGATTAGTAAAACATTTCATTTGAGGAGTTTGCGTGTCTTAAATTTTTTTTTATTGAGGAAACAACAATAAGTAATATGTATAAGGCTTTTTAATAACGATTTTATTTTAGTTTAGTTTATCATGTAGCATGCAAAAAGTCTGGTCTGGTTCTATTCTGTGTTGTTTTACGTTCACTGGTAATTTGCTATTTAATATAGAAAGGAGAAATAAAAAACGATAATTTACTTTCAAAAGCATTTATTAAAGAAACCTGCCGAGGACATGTGTCAGAGGTAAAACTTCTTTGGCAAGATTCAAAGATACCAAAGTCGTCGCCTTACTTCATGACATGACGGGGTTACCATTACGCGATCTTGAAATTTTACTCTGAACGTTAAAGCAGTTTCACTTCAAAAACTTATTTTACATTAGTCCGAAAAGTTCCATACGGAAAACATTTTCTACCAGCTTAAAAAAGGCTGTTCCAGAGATATCACGGTAGATTCACGGCTAGTACATATTGGCATCTCTCCAATACTATGACCATTTACGGCTTCGTTCCATGATAAATCGTCGATACTTTGTTTCGGTCTTGAACAGGGTTTTTTCACAAACAACCATTTTCAGGTCAAGGATTTTCCTAATATTCTTGCGCCTTTTATAAGCGGTTTCCGTAAAATCGTCGATTCTTAGAGGCTTTAGTGTTCATTTACTGTATAAAACAAGGAAGCTTTATGAAACAACGTTGCGTATAAAATTTTATGAAAATGAGTTAATGAAATTGAATCACATTGTAAGTCAGTAAAGGCATAGTTAAGGTACACTATTCGAGTTCAATATAATATATTATTATGTTGATCAAAACTATAGAGCCTTATTGTTCCAATTGGTTTAAGATTATTTTTATAATAAAATATTTCATAAATTGCAATCCGCCCCCGGCTTCGCCCGCTTTGTCTAAAACCTAATAAATTATAATATAATATTATAATCAAACCTTCACCTTGAATCACTCATCAATCTTTAAAAAATAACACATCAACATCCGTTGCGTAGTTTTAAATATTTAAGCATACATGGGGACCTAGAGACAGAAAAGACGACTTTGTTTTATACTATGTACTATGAAGTGATATAATATATTTTGTACAATCAAATATGTTCTTAATCTCAATGAATTTGCCTAAAAAAGAGCACATTGTGATATTCGAACAACAAATAGTTTTCAAAGCCACTTAAATTAATTAAATATAATAAACCACGACTTCTCGTTCTTCCTTCACATCTAGGGAATTTATAACATTCCCTATATAAAGAAAAAGCGAGGTCCATTAGTAAATAGTAAAAATATTTTTCGCACTATTTCCATAACTGTCTTTAATTAATGAGACTAGTTATTTTATTAATATTTAACCCGAAAATTCATGATAAGAATCCATTATTTATCACGGATAAAGGAACCAAATATCTATAAAAAAAGGGCTGTCACGCAACAAAAACTACATAACCAAGTTCAAAACAAGGTCACATTTAATTAATAGCAGCAAATTACAGATTTAAAAGTTATGCCAACCCTAGCACCTTACTTAAATTTTATAGGGCTGTTACATGCAATGTTACCCTTTATTTTGTTGAACACGAAACTTTTGCTTACATTCTGTTGAAATAACTATGTCTCATTAGGTTTTAGTGTAAATTATGTTTTTATGAAAAGGCAACGGAAATAAACTACAACTATTTTATGATGCGCTTACCGTACTCATGAAATTATTGTATACTCGCCGATCCTTGATAAGATAGTGCACAAAGTCTGAATTAAATAGTTAGATCCTATATGAGTCTCCAAACATACATGAATGTACCGGTGAAACTGAATAATGTTGTGGTGTGTGCATGTTGAAAGTACCTACCACAATTAAAAAAAAACATAATTACTATCACGCAGACCAATGTTTATTGATTATAATACCTATAGATAATATTTGGTTTTACTATTTGGTTTACAATGTCAAGTCACTCAGTGTGCACTCTTATTTATTACTCAAATCGAGTGACCAAATGTATACTGTACTGTAATGTGTATAAATTGAGCATATTTTTCGTGCCTGATAGTATTTTTATAGCAAGGATCAGAGTTGCAATAATAATTTTAAGAAATAATTTTTATTATTGTTTTCTTTGGTATTACCATGTTTTAGAATGAATTAATAATTAATAAAAAAATATAGTCGAGGCATTATTTAGTCAAGGGTACTTAGTGCCGTGAAGTAAGACTTATACATTTTTTACGCCTTGCAAATAATGATGGCTTATCACATGGACATAGCAAACAGTAAGCAAGTATATTTACATTGAAATAATATCACAATTTTGTCTTTGATAATGTTTACACTTTCAGTTAATACGAATTAAGCTTGAACAATTTACTAATAAAATTTCTAAGTGCTTTTAAAAGAAGCTGAATTAAGAAATGTTCCAGATTAAGATTTTCTCTTAACTGCCAAAAATAAATGTGATAAAAAATTAATTTCTTCCTAAAACGTTTCGCAAGATTGTAATCTTAAAAGATGAAATGACTACATTAAACTGCCTTGAGCTATTTTTTATTTTCAGCTGAATACCAACTTCCGACATCGTTAATCCCTGTTTTACATAGATTTAGCAAGGGACAATGGAACTTATAAAAAGTTTAAAATTTTCAAATTTATGATTATTATGTTGCGTACATTTTTATGTATAAGATCCATAAAAGAAGCAATTTTCAATCTACTACACAGGTTGTCTCTTAATTCTTGTTCAAGTTATAGGGTTTTATTGTGTGTTTTAGTTTGTCGTTTTGGAGAATTATTATATTAAAACAAAGATAACCATAATATTATGCTCCTTTCAATGAATATGTTTGACTTCATCTTAAGTCTATAATTAGGTTTCATTTTAACGTTATTATCACGTTTGGAATATATTTCATTGATCAATTATTTTAGTTGAATACTATTATACTGAAATAACCTTTGTGAGCCGTGTCTAGAAATAACTTATTTATAATTTTCATCCGAAAAGCGATACTTACTTATCATCTAAAAGCACGTGTTATATTTATACTTATAATCTCAGAAACTATTTGTTCGAATTGGAAAAGGATGAAGCATCAATGAAAACTCTTTTAAAAATTGGAAAGTAATTATTCCTTTAGAGAGCAGTGAAGTTGGATGGATCAGCTTTCTAGTTCTTATTTGCGAAATCATTAGAGCACTGAGCAGTAATTTATATTGAGTAAAAAATAACATTACTGCGAAAGGGGTCGTTCCTAAATTATAAGAGTGAAAGGCTAGCTACATGCGCATATTACTACCTTTACATTTAATAATGTGGTAGTATTATGCTAAAACTAAATTTAATTAAAATGAAATAGTTCTGAAGTTTAGGAATGTATGGCACAACTTTTACGATAAAAAAACGTGACCCGTAATAATTAATATTATATTCGTCCTTTTAGTTTCGTTTATAAATATTAATATTTGACAATCCATACTTAATATTATAAATTCGAAAGTAACTCTGTCTGTCTGTCTGTTACTCAATCACGCCTTAACTACTGAACCAATTTGCATAAAATTTGGTATAGAGATATTTTGATATCCGAGAAAGGACATAGGCTACTTTTTATCCCGGGAAATAGGATAGGTTTTATCCCGGAAATCCCACGGGAACGGGAACTATGCGGGTTTTTCTTTGACTGCGCGGGCGAAGCTGCGGGTGGAAAGCTAGTTAATTATATTATATCCTTAAGATCAATTAGTTACATTAGACAATCATCGAGGCTAAAGAAATATTGAACTTAGACAGATACGACTCTTATCTCTAAGATTTTTGTGTTCCATACACTCGAAATCTAGAAAAATTATCTTTATACATACTTGTGTCAAGGATGAACTTTCTAGGTTATTACCGACGAATTAAATTATTATAAGAGTAAAAATATGTAAAAAGGTGTAAATACAAATAGGTTACCACCACAATATTCGATCTTCAAATACAGCACACTAACACACACACGAAGGGGCGCGTTAGTTTAAATTCTACAATGTGAAATTTTTGGATAAAATCCAAGCTCATTTTTTAAAGTCGGTTGATTTAAATAAGTCCCGTGTGAAATGGAGCATTGGCAAGGCGTGTCACTGCATCTGTTTCACAGATCGATGCTCCTCGCAAGGGATTACACTTTTTATTGAGATTCCGTAGTTTTTATTGTTGTTTGATCGTGACTGTTACGTTTTGTAAAAATACAAGTTTGTGTGCATGTTTGATTTTCTTTCACTCGAAAACGACTGATCGAGTGTAGGTGAAATTTGCAAAGAGCCCACAGATTACTAAATAGTTACTACGTCTCACTACTTACTTAATACTAACTTAATAGATAACTTACTATAGATACAAGTGAAACAGGATTGATGCTAGTAAATAGTATTGAGCATCCTTTTTAATAAACTTTATTCTCACTAAGAAATACATCATTATACTATAATCTTTCAATCATTCTTCAATTTAAATTGAGTTTGATTTAAAAACGATGAAGATTCAATTGATTCCACCCCCCCCTAGACAAGTGGCTTTCTATTAGCGTAAAGTTCAATAGAATAGATTATGAATGTATGAGATTGACGTAATCAATCGTCGCCGTCGTCCGCGTCGTAATCAAACCTCAATCTCATACATTCATAATCTATTCTATTGAACTTTACGCTAATAGAAAGCCACTTGTCTAGGGGGGCAGGACTCTACTCAAAATATCTCAATAATCTCTCTCAATCTCTGATGTATTTTAAAAAGAAGCTGAAGTTTTTTTTTATTTGAATGAAAAATAATCAAAAACGGTTAAAATTGAATCATAACATCCTATAAAATTGAATCATAATTTTCCTGTTGCTACTAGGCCACTGTCTCAGTTAATTTCTTGGTTTGTTGAAAATAAACCAGGAACATGGATAATTTATTTAGACCATTCGCTTGATAAGATGAAACATAACTTAATATGGAAAGAACGCAGAATACCTACAATAGTAATATACTTTATAATATAAAAATGAATCGCAAAATGTGTTGGTAAGCGCATAACTCGAGAACGGCTGAACCGATTTCGATAATTCTTTTTTTATTATATTCCTTGAAGTACGAGGATGGTTCTTATGTAGAGAAAACGTAAATATTATGTACCACGGGCGAAGCCGGGGCGGACCGCTAGTATACTATAATATTATAAAGCTGAAGCTGAAGCTGAGTTTGTTTGTACGCGCTAATCTCACGAACTAGGTCCTGGTTCGATTTGAAAAATTCTTTCGGTGTTAGGTAGATAGCACATTTATCGAGGAAGGCTATATTATATAGGCTATATCTATATATCATTACGCTAAGACCAACAGCAGCGCAGCCACGCGGGTGAAACCGCAAAGCGCAGCTAGTTTGGTAATATAATAAATATTTATTTGTTTCTATCAAAATATAATATCTTCTTAATACTATTATAAAGGCGAAAGTTTGTATGGATGTATGGATGTTTGTTACTCTTTCACGTAAAAACTACTGAACCGATTACAATTAAATTTAGCACACATATACAGGGTAACTTGGATTAACACAGGGGATAGGTTTTATCCCAGAAATCCCACGGGAACGGGAACTATGCGGGTTTTCCTTTGAAAACGCGGGCGAAGCCGCGGGCGGAAATCTAGTAATAAAATAAATTAAATTAATTCATTGCATTCGTTTATATTGAAAGTAATAATTATAATTTACTGAAAAATTTAACAAGAAATTAAATATGGGGGATATACAAGGTACTTTTTCAGTTTGTCCTTTACACACTTTGTCATAACTATGACATGTTCATGTTCAATGAAAAGCTTCCGCATTGCAATGAGTCAGCGGTGAAGAACCGTATCAAACAATAATTAAATGCTATTAATTATGTTACTAGAATTTCGTTTTCAACTCATCGATTGTAGTATAAGGATAATAGTGTGTAATATATTGAATTAGATTATGTTATGACTAGCTGTTGCCCGCAGCTTCGCCTGCGTGGAAAAAATAAATTTTAATGGTACAAACTTTCATCCCCTATTTGATCCCCTTGGGAGATGAATTTTCTAAAATCCTTTCTTGGGGACGCCTACGTTATGACATCTACCTGCATGCCAAATTTCAGCCCGATACGTCCAGTGGTTTGGGCTGTGCGTTGATGCACTATAATATCAGTCACCTTTGAGTTTTATATATATAGATGTGAACCGCTGTCGATTTTGTATAGGTACATCGGTTAATACAAATATATTTTTTCATTACAAGTAGTACAAGTAATATAGCACAAGTAATTGACAAAACGCAATTTAAATATTAAGATGACTAAAATAACAATCTGTGTGGGCTTGAGCAATTAATTTAGTAGTATAAGATCTAAATAATTATATCAATCGATTTTTCATCATCGTCTTATCAGCAGTGAAAACACATTAAACTCAAAGCAGTATTTTTGTATGAGTAAAAATAATATTGGAATGGGTAATATATTAGTAGAAAGAATGAAAAGGCGTCAATTTTTCAATGTTTGGTTATATTTTTATATTAACTTATCCTCAAATAGAATTAAATTAACTCATAAAATATATGGTTCGATAATAATTCGTGAAAATAAAATTCTTTCTTGTTTGATAACTTTTTAAAACATAACTAGCTTTCCGCCTGCGGCTTCGCCCGCGTTTTCAAAAAAAAACCCGCATAGTTCCCGTTCCCGTGGGATTTCCGGGATAAAACCTAGCCTATGTCACTCAGAAATGATGTAGCTTTCCAACAGTGAAAGAATTTTTCAAATCTGCCAAGTAGTTTCGGAGCCTATTCAATTCATACAAACAAACAAACAAACAAAAAATCAAACCTTTCCTCTTTATAATATTTGTATAGATGTATAGATTTATGAGTTCTACTGTTAAAAAAATACTTAACACTTGTCTTGTTTTTATCATAAACCTTCTCTCCAGGGAGCATAGTTAGGAAATATACTTAACCCTTAATAAGCCATGGGGATATTATTTTCCCACCTCGGCATTGCCCACAAATTAATTATTATTTTTTGTATTGTTAAAGATACGATAAAATTTAAGGAACGCACCTTAAGATAGATAGTTCTTTTAATTTTTTTCTAGCAACACTTCTTTCGAAACGTCAACTGTGAATGTCAGTAGACAATCGAAGTAAAAAGTTAAATAAAACGACCGTTTTTTCCCGAAATTGAAGATAGTTTTTGGATCTACGCCCAGAAAAATTCCTGTAAATATGCAATTGTTTATAATTCGTAAAGAAGAACGTGTTATTTATCAAATATAAACAAAATAACGTACGAAAGCTGTTACTTTGGGTTATTTTTTTCTAATTTAAAAAATGGTGGGAAATTAATACCCTGTAGCCGTGCATGAAATCTTCAAGTGGGAATATATTTCCCTTTATCCTGTAAGGATACCAAGTAGGTATAAAAAGTAAAAAGTTGAGTAAAGTAAAAAGTAATTTAAAAATTCATACACATTCAATAAAAAATAAATTTAATGATGCATTTTTATTTTTTGTCCCTGTGTTAAAATCGACGAGTAAAGGCGCGGGCAAAAGCGGCAAAAGTGGGAGATTATTTCCCACATGTATGTTCATGGATATAGGGAAATAATTTCCCACAAAACATAACTTTTTATGGTTAAAGGGAAATAATATCCCACCGCCAAAAAACCTATAAGCTACCCAATATTTTACTTTTTAATATTTTACTGTTAAATCTCGATATAACCCCGTACTGATGTATTAAAATAAACTTGTTTGAAGTCATGGCCGATTAAGGGTTAAATTATGTAAATATCAAAATATTCTAGAAGGTTCTGAAACTCCATCGGTGAAGTCCCTGCCACTTTACAAGAAACTTGAACCCTGTGTTTTTGAATGATTCATATTCTGTTTATTAATTCATATCGAAACTTGGAGCCAATTTTAAAAAGCGGGTTAGCGAGAAAGTATAGCATATTTTTGTATGACATAAAAGAAAATTAAAATAGTCTTTTATAGTATTTTATGTGTAAAATTTTTAATGTTTTTACTCTTTGTATGTACTTAGGTATACTTAAGTAGGTACCTATTCTATAAGGTTTTCTTTTACAATAAGTAAGTACCTTAGTAGGTAAAGTAAAGCGTACGAAAAAGGAAAAAAATAACTGTGTTCATGTCAGCTAGAATGAAAAATACCCAGATATTGGGACTGTTGCCAGAATACAAAAAACTGTGAAATAACAAGTCATATTCTTAGGTATAGTTGGATATAAAAAGTCTAGGTCGTATAATCTATCAAAGAGCAGTAAACATCAAACCGTCCAAATAAAAAGAGCTGATTAAAATTCTACAAATTAAATGAAAATAAAAACAAAACCTTTTAAACCTTATAAAATCTACACAAAATCAAGGAACAGATTCTATTCGATATTAAATTATTCAAAACATAATATAATTATAATAATTATAATATAATAGATTGTACCTACACATTCAACCTTATCACTTGAAAACGACGAATATAATCTAGTAACCAGACATAAATCTAAACAAACTTAATATTAATTATTAACGCACATAATATTTTAAATCCACATTTCCAAATTTACTTATACATTAGTGTACAAATAAACATTCAAACACAAACCGTAATAATTCCCCTGTCCCAATGCATTCAGGGGATTCACGATTATCACCCATATTTAGTTCCGAGCAATTTGACCCGTATTGACCTTTTATCTACAACCATAACAAACAATACAACTTGCTTAAAATAACCTTTATCTCCTACGCAATAGAGTTCTAATTTCCCTGGCAACGCGATATTAACTACACATTAAAATTAGTCATGTTTTTAGTATGTATTTAAAATTGGACTTGCAGCAGTATTTCTCATAAACTCACATCGCTTCATTGCAAAACGTGTTAAACGCAAACAATAAAAATAATAATGAATTTTTTGAGGATATTTTTCTTTGTCTTCGCCTGTATTTTGGCAATGAGCGTGGTGGACGCTAGCCCTAAATGGAAGATCTTTAAGAAAATCGTAAGTTTTGAATTATGTAATTATAATTAACTAGCTTGTCACCCGCGGCTTTGTCCACTTTGTCTTAAACCTAATAAATTGTATACTAAAACCTTTTTCTTGAATCACTATCTGTTAATGAAAACTGCATCAAAATCCGTTGAGCAGTTTTAAAGACCTAAGCATACATACGTACAGACAGACGCGGGAAGCGACCATACTTTATACAATGTAGTGATTAGGTCAATAAAAGATAATTTCCTAATCATACAAAGAATAATAACCGCATCTCTTATCATTCATAAATGGTACAGTTTATTTGTATGTAAACAATATTCTATCTTGAACATCTTACAAGAGTGTTGATATAAAATCTATTCTAATTCTTATATTAATTATAAAGCTGAAGAGTTTGTTTGTTTGAAAGCGCTAATCTCAGGAAAATTCTTTCGGTGTTAGATAGCCCATTCATCCAGAAAGGCTATAGGCTATTTATTATCACGCTAAGACTAACAGGAGCGGAGCCACGCGGGTGAAACCGCGGAGCACAGCTAGTTTTATATATGGAATGAATACTATTTTCTTACTCTGTATGGATATTCTATTTTCGTTTATGAAAGGATTAGTTTTAAGTTTATTTTTATTTTAACTGAAACCTACCTTAACCATATAATTATACCGTATAACCGTATATTTAAAAATGTTATCAATCCTAAAGAAGAATATTTTTAGGACGACGTCTATTTAAATTATAATAATACAAATATTTTATTTCTTTACAGGAAAAAGCTGGAAGGAACGTACGTAATGGTATCATCAAAGCGGGGCCAGCCGTTGCAGTTGTTGGACAAGCTACGAGCATTGTAAAAGGATAGAATATTATTTTAAATCTATTATATAAATACCTCAATGTAATGTTTTATTGTAAATAATAATGAATTCAGTATTTTGTATTTATTTTAAAGAATAAATTATTAAAAACTATTAAGGTTTTTTATTACGTATTTATTAAGACCTTGATTGATCTGAAAAAATGATTTCTATACCTAACCTTACATTTAAATTATGAATACTTTAAAGTTCGAAGTCAAGTGCGAAGTCAAAAAACACCTTCAAAGATATTTCTTTTCGAATTCTTTGTATCATCATATATTTACTTATTTAACAAATATATGGAAAAATATTG
>CAJQZN010017419.1:0-12727 GCA_907164685.1 Colias eurytheme | reverse complement strand
AATAAAATTAGGCTGTCGCAAAAGAAGGGTCAAAAAAATACTGTGCAACGTAGTCAAGTGTTAACGCTCTAGTGCTCAAATCGTAACCCTAGCTTGCTAAAATGGAATATCTTCTTAATATATATAAATCTCGTGTCACAATGTTTGTCCTCAATGGACTCCTAAACCACTTAACCGATTATAATAAAATTCGCACACCATGTGCATTTCGATCCAACTTGAGAGATAGGATAGTTTAAACATGTAGGTACCACGGGCGAAGCCGGGGCGGACCACTAGTATATAATATATAGATTTTACTATACGTTCAGTTTAAAGTATAATTCGTTACTTAGTTTCATATAATTCGTGTTTATTTAAAGTGTATGGTGGTTCTTATTATCATTAAAAAGTCCGGTTGAAGCGCGTCAATCTTTCTAAAAGTAATAAAATTAAAAATCAATACGTAAAGAAAACATAAAATGAACGCAAATTCGATTCTATCGAACCGAACTTTTGAATAAATTGTGATATTAACTTTGGTTATGCTTTGATAATAGATTATTGTATTTAAAACTAGCTGCTCCGCGCGGTTTCACCCCCGTGGCTCCACTCCTGTTGGCCGTAGCGTGATGATATATAGCCTATAACCTTCCTCGATAATTGGGCTATTTAACACCGAAAGAATTTTTCAAATCGGACCAGTAGTTCCCGAGATTAGCGCGTTCAAACAAACAAACTCTTCAGCTTTATAATATTAGTATAGAATATAGATAGTATAGATACGAAACTATGAAATATTTTATAACATCTTGCATTATAATAGACCAAGTAACAATATAATGATACAGAATCATCGAGACGGTCTGATGACAGAACATGAAAATGGGAGACAATCAAAACAGGGAGACAAAATATCCAGTTTGATTATTACCGACTTTTTTTGAGTTTTATTTTATATATTTCTTCTTCTTTTTTGGCGGAATGTATCTTTAATTAACAAGTAAGTAATATGTTTAGAACTGATTTCAAATTGATGACTGTTTTACCAAAAATAACTAAATAAGAATGAAGCTATAATAAAAGTTGGTTAATTGAAAGAGCAATTAGTGCTGGCGCGTTACTGCCATCTGTCGGACTCGTTAAGTTTGCCTAAATTGACTTTAATGTTTGCACTTAATAAGCTTTGAGGATAGTTGTTGCACATTACTTGGACTTACTTTCAAGCGTAAAGAGATATTACCTTGTGTTCTAACTAAATTATTCGTAGCCATTTCAAAATTAGGCGTAGTTTAGGCGGAGGGGCGGGGGATAAGAAGTCGATTAATTTTAATAAATAATATACATATTCGTTAATTATGAAATTCGTGTGACCCATATGAATTCTGATTTATCATTTTACAACCTAAATTTTTGTATACCTATTTTGATGTTAAAATAATATAACGCTGCGGGAAAATTCATAAAAAAGAAAATATCAAAAAATGCATTGAAAACTGCTTACTACCAATGTAGGTACCTACTATTTTAAGATATTCAAATTCAAATCATAAAAGAACTTACGTACTTTAAATATGCAACACATTTTATTTAAGTCGGTTAAAAAATTACGCTTTATCAGGTGCAATATCCATTTATTTTCTCCCTTTTGAAATAAAATTACGCTTATAACATTGCGAAGGATACAATAAACTAATAAACTCGGGGGCGTCAGATTCTATTCATCTTGTAGACGTTGAAACTATCTGTCTTGGAACAGCACAGGGCCGGACTTGAAATAAATTGTATTTTTATTCAAATGTTCATACTCAAAATAAATTTTCAGAAGAAAAGAATATTATTACTTATTACTTTATAAGCGTACTAGGTTTCCACCCGCGGCTTCGCCCGCGCGATTTCCGGGATTGCGTCATTTTCCCTGGATAAAAAGTAGCCTATGTCTTTTCTCGGGTATCAAAATATCTCCATACCACATTTCATGAAAATTGGTTTAGTAGTTTAGGCGTGATTGAGTAACAGACAGACATACAGAGTTACTTTCGCATTTATAATATTAGTATGGATTGTTTATGCATCAACATTTAAACAACAAAGTTATTTTCGATATATCCTTAATGCAATATTTTTTCTAAGCAGTACATAGAGTGAAAAATCCTGTATTAATGGAAATGTGAAAATTTTACATGACAATAAACGAGAAAGACTGGTTTATATATTTTTTTTTTTTTATGTATGGAAACTACTTTATTATTTCGTACGTCAACAATAATATTGTCTAAAGTATTACATTGATTATAATATATCCTATCCTTCCTATTATTACTATCATTATTACATTATTACAATAATTAAAACACATATCAAATACTTATACAAAAAAATCAATTAAAAAGCCACTCCACTCCATCCCTGTGCTGAACGAAATAAGATGCCAACCCGCCTCAACGAGATATAATGCGGCTCAACCGAATTACATGAAAATGAATTGTCTATATCTCTGTATGATACATTGTTTTGCGGGATTTTCGAATACTTCCTTGTTTGAGGTTGGTTTTCTGTTAAGGGTTGTGAGAATATCAAACGTGTACACTTAAGGGTACAATTATTTTTAGAATCGTTTGATTCTGTTGAATTATTTGATTTCTATTCATTTATTTCTTTTATTAATTATGTTTATTAATTAAAATCTATACTAATATTATAAAGCTCAAGAGTTTGTTTGTTTGAACGCGCTAATCTCGGGAATTACTGGTCCCATTTGAAAAATTCTTTCGGTGTTAGATAGCCCATTTATCGAGGAAGGCTATAGGCTATATATCATCACGCTAAAACCAACAGGAGCGGAGCAATGCGGGTGAAACCGTGGGGAACAGCTCAATATTATCGTATTAATTTAAAAAAGAAATTCTGAAAAGTAAAAATCTGTAAAAATTATTTAAGTCGTAAATTCCTTCTCCAAATTATTGTTTGTTACATCTAGTTCTAGTACAATTTATATATTTTATCTGTATCTTAATATACAATCAATTTTAATAAATACCTTGATTTCTAAACGGTATACAGGATACAATTCAATCAATTTATAAAGAATAGAAAAAATTCGATCACGAGGCGGGACTCGAACCCGCATCCTTCGCGCCATTCCGGGGCGGATGCCTGACCAACTCAGCCACTCGTGACCCGCCAGAGCAATCGAATTTATTCTATTCTTTCAGTTTTATGTGTCTGAAGGGACACACCGCGCGCCATCTATTGAGATGATTAACAACCATTTCAACCAATATGAAGCACTTTTCAGTGAATACAATATTGTAACGATGGAACACGACCTTTTTTTGTTGAATGCCATAAAACCAAAAATATAAATTCAACAATTCAATCAATCACTCAATTTTAAACAAATAATGCACTTACATAAAAACAATTATACGGAACCGCAAGCCTCCGAAAACCTTACCCTAAAGTCATCCTATAATCGATAGAATGCCTCGAATATCATTGGCCAATAGCCAGCTATTTGGCTATTTATATCTCCAAAATACCGGAACAATACATTAATAATTACTGGTAAAGGTTAGAGGTAATTCTATTAATAGTATAGGAAAATTTATTATATTTATAGAAAAGTTTCGCAACTTCTAAGTGGTTATTTATCAGATAAAAAGGCATATTGTGTATGAAAATATACATCAAAGCGATAAGTAGGCTGTAGTGACTTCTTCTTCTTCTTCTTTTTCAAATGGCAACTCCCGATCCCAGTGAGGACGGATTCTGCCAATGTCAAGTTTTGAACGGATGGTCAGTTTAAGTTAATGCTCATGTTAAGCGTGCTCTGTGCTGAGGAAAAATCACGGTTGAGATGATTTACTTTTTATTTACTGAAAGACTTCTTACATGGAGCTGTATAACCTGACAAAGAACAAATATTAGTTATAGACAACACAACACATCACAAAAGCATAACATAAAATAGGTATAGGTAGTCAGTGGGAGTTCAAAATTTTAGATTGTTAAAATTGATAAATTTTGATAGGATATTCACAAATGAGGTAGGGACAAGGCAAAGTAAACACTTAAAATTAGTAGGGAGGGGAACATCTGGGGGAAGGATATCCAGAAGTGAGATACGGAGCTTAGGGCAAACAAAGAATAAATGGTCATAACTTCCTTCGTCTATACCACACTCACAGAGAGAATGGTCACGAACATGAATTTTAAATAAATGATTAGGAGTGGTATTGCGACCCAAACGGAGGCGGCAAATGGTGGAAACAGTAGGCTTGTCTATATTAGGGAAACGGAAGAACCAGGGCTTACGTGGAATTGAGGGTTGGATATCTCTATAAAATTTCCCTTTGGTTGAGTTTTTCCACTGACTGTTCCATGTATGATCCAAGCGATCCTTAGAAAGAGAAGAGAGATCGTGGGCATAATTAGAGTAATGCTCCAGAGTACCATGTTGAATGGCAGATTTAGCCAGAACGTCAGCTTTCTCATTGCCTACAATACCAGAATGGCTTGGAATATGTACTAAATCTACCTGAAGCCCTTTTCTGAAGCAGTTGTAAAGTGCGGATTTTATTAGAAAGATGATAGGAAATTTAGACTTTGAGCGGAAAGGGTTAGAAGTAATAGTCTGAAGACAGCTGAGGGAGTCCGAAAAAATAACTGAATTTTGGAGATTATGAGAGTCGATAAAATTGAGAGCTTCCAAGATAGCTGTGGCTTCACCAGTAAAAACAGAAGAGAGAGGGGGACATTTAAATTGTGACTTTGTCAGCAAGTCGTAAATGACTTTGAAAGTAACTATGTCTGTCTGTCTGTTACGCTTTGCCTCTCAACCGATTTTGATGAAATTTGGCACAGACAATCTTTAGATCTTGAGAAAGAACATACCTTTTATTGCGATATATGTACCACGAGCGAAGCCGGGGCGGACCGCTAGTTATTAATAAACAAACAGGTTTAACAATATTTCATTCTATTGTCACTGGAAAAAGAAAGAAAACGCGATCGAGGTTATTTAATTTACTGAATAAATCGTTTTTTTTGTCGGTCGGCTGCCGAGTAGGTATACCTACTCGGCAGCCGCGATACACGCGACATGCGCTACACAGACCAAAAAGTTTGAGACGATGTAATAAAAGTTTCACTTTAAAATTCTCGTGTCACAATGTTAGTCTGCATACTCCTCCGAAACGGGTGGACCGATTCTCATGAAATTTTCTGTGCATATCGGGTAAGTCTGAGAATCGGCCAACATCTATTTTTCATATGTACCACGGGCGAAGCCGGGGCGGGCCGCTAGTAAATTTGTAAAAGTAATGTCCTTTAATACCTCATAAGGAAAAATACATCGATATAAACAGATAAGAATGATAAATTTAGTAAACATATAAAGACGCAGGCACGTGTAGCTAATCTAAGCTAAAATAAGCAAACAGTTAACTGAAAACAGGCAATTCTTGGTAGCTTGAAGAATATACTAAAGAAGTTAAATCCTTTTTAATTAATACATGTTTTTATATTTAACTGATTGTGGTAAAAACTTACAAATATATTAACATTACGTTATCAGATGAGAGCCTTTTGACGTGACAACGTCTTAAATTAGGTTGCGACTGGGAGTCACTTATGAAAAAGTGTAACGCTCGGTAACGTTACGATGAGTCACCGAACGAGAGAGAGGCCCGCCGAATGCCTTGCGTCTCTCTCCCACTCAACTATGATCGAGAAAAAGACGTTGTCACGTAAAATCTTCGCCCGTAAAACCGACTTTACAGGCAACCATTATTTTTTGTGTAAATTATCATAATTTCTTATAGAATTAAACTTACACAATTTAGCCCATTTCAAAATTTTATTTTCTCGACAAAGTCAACTTTTTTTCTCAGTAATAAAATTTAACTCAATATTTACAATTATGCATATTGCTAACAGAAATACTGACTATTAGCTGTTAAGATAATTCTTCAGCGAAATTGATTTTAACTGGCTGTGCCTCGAGGTTTTGCCCGCATTGCTGTGCCCCTATTAGTTTAAGCTTGATGATATTTATATAGCGTACCTATAGCATTCCTCGATAAACGGACTATGTGACAGTGAAATAATTTTTCCTGAAATTAGCGTGTACAAGCAAACAAACGCTTCGACTTTATAATATTAGTATAGGTATAAATAAATCTCTTGAACCACAAAGTTCTACCTGTATATAGATTATACTATACTACCAGGTGGTTTAAGACATATTGGCAACTAGCCAACCTTTGCCTTTTTATCACAAACATCCGGAACATAATGATATCCGGTATTATAGATATTATATTTTATTCTACGAAAAGTAATATTTTTCCTATTTTGCAACATTTTTCATTGATGCTCCGCTTTTGGTCGTAGTATGATGTAATACCGCCTTCTTTAAAAGTACGATTTCAAAGAATTTTTAGTTCTTCACAGCTTTTTTTTAATTTAAGAATTTGTCAGTTTCATCCATTGAGATAATATAACTACGTATGGAGGAGACACCACGAACAAAATCTGTGCGCCATTTTCTTGCTCTAACTAAGTTTTAAAAATTATTAAAGTTAGGTACTTAACGATGAAAGTTATTCCTTTGCACTTTTCCGTATTATTTGTGCAATATCGTAACACACACGAAGGCATGTTTGATGCGTTTCACTTTATAACCATTAAAAAATACCGCTCAACATACGTCACATGACGTATGTTGAGTGGAACATAAGTGATGTAGGCGGTGTCGTCTCCATATTAATATTATCTCAATGGTTTCATCACTAGTTTTCCTTCTCCAATTAGTTTTTAGACCTGGTGTAATGGGTGGATGCATAAAATAATGATGTAAAAATAAATATAAATTTAAAATTATATACACTCTCGTCGTGTTAATTGAAACCAGATACTTTACCTGAATCCTGGGATCACATACCCGGGATACCCACATAATATTATTAAAATGTAACTCTATCTGTTTGTTACGCCCATGTTACGCCTGAACCGCTGAAAGTATTTGAATGAATTTTATTTATACATGAAATGTAAACTAAAAATAACCCGTTATAAGTTTCGAAACTTCAGATTAAAAATAAATAATAAATGTTATTCGCTATCTATTAAAATAATACTATCCAATTTCTAAGTAAATTCGCCTCAAATCAAACGCGGCAAATAGGTATTATGTTTCTAATTATTATTTACTAGCTTTCCGCCCACTGCTTCGCCCGCGCAGTCAAAGAAAAATCCGCGTAGTTCCCGTTCCCGTGGGATTTCCGGGATTGCGTCATTTTCCCGGGATAAAAAGTAGCCTATGTCCTTTCTCGGGTATCAAAATATCTCCATAACAAATTTCATGAAAATTGGTTCAGTAGTTTTGGCGTGATTGAGTAACAGACAGACAGAGTTACTTACTTTCGCATTTATAATATTAGTATGGATTTTTAGTTTCCCTAAAAACTTTCACACTGCGTGTCATGATTGAAAGCTTTGTCTATTTTAGGATAAAACTAACTTCAACTATATTACACGCACAATTTCACTATTTCGAACTATAACGACAAAACTATTAAAACACCAAACTTGTAGGTACTAAAAATAGATATTTTACAACGTTTTCATAAAGGTCTGATATTAGTAGTCGGACCGCGTTTAAAGGGTTTCCTTATACATACATATCTACTAGATTCGGTACTTACATGACCGGTTCACTATTTCTGGATACGTATGGTATTAGTATTACCAGAAAACAATTTAAACCCAGTCAAACTTTAAACCAGGGATCTATGATCTGTCACTTTAATAGAAATACGACAAGAGAATCCGCGCTTAAAGTTAATCCCTGTTTAAAGTTTTTTTGTGGTAAGACAGGTAATGTTTAGTTTATCTGTCAGTTATCACGACTTATCATAAAAATAACCTGTAAATAAAAAGTGTTAAATAGAGAGGATATTATCAGCAAATTATGAAAACCAGCCCGAATCTTTTTCAAATAATTAAGATTATAGGTAACAGAAGTTAGATTACAAACATTGTGACACAAGAATTTTATTTTAATATGGAAAATCAATTGATTTCATATTTCTTATGAATAACATTAAAGGAAAGTCCCTTTTGAGATATCATTAGGTTATTGACCTTAAAACAATGGAAATTAGTTTTTTCAATAGTCGCCTACACGAACCTAATTATATAATTTTGATAAGCCTGAAGTTTATTGTCTTTTTGGTATTCATCTACTTCGCGATCTGTCTGTAATTTTTTGAAGAGATAGATAACTTCTTGTTTTATTTATAACATTAATATTACCTATATCTATATTACAACGAAAAAATGTGCTTTTGTAATTAATACTGAATACCATGTAATAAAAATTATTATTTGTTCAAATACGTAAATTAGCACCTAATAAACCTTTATGAGACTATTATCACAATTTATAACAATAACGCAAAATTATGTATGCTCATCCATACTAATATTATAAATGCGAAAATAACTCTGTCTGTCTGTCTGTTACTCAATCACGCCTAAACTGCTGAACCAATTTGCATGAAATTTGGTATGGAGATATTTTGATACCCGAGAAAGGACATAGGCTACCTTTTATTGCGAAATATGTAGTATGTACCACGGGCGAAGCCGGGGCGGACCTCTAGTAATTTATATTTTTGACACAGTATAAAATGACAAATCTATTAAAGAATCATACTTTGTAATAATTCCTATGGAACAAATCTTTAATCTATAATATATAATATTATAAAGCTGAAGAGTTTGTTTATTTGTTTGAACGCGCTAATCTCGGGAACTACTGGACCGATTTGAAAAATTCTTTCGGTGTTAGATAGCCCATTTATCGAGGAAGGCTATAATATTATCACGCTAACACCAACAGGAGCGGAGCAATGCGGGTAAAACGGTACAGCACAGCTAGTTTATAATATTTATCCATAGAAATGTTTAATCTTCTAAGCGACAGAACTAAAAATATAACGCATAATAATTAATTAATTAAAATATTCCACAACTTGAACAAGAGATAATATCTCCAAGAGGACGTTTAGAATAACCTTCAATCTATTTATAAAATGCTTATTAGAAATAAACTAATTTAATATTTCTTGAATTTAATATCGCTTCAGGAAAGTTTACGCTTAATACGGCTTTTATGGAATAAACAGAGACAAGATAAAATGCAGTTTTTGAATTCAAAGGTATATATCAATTTGTGTTCCTTTGAATGTCTACTAGAAATTTAGAAGATAAGATAAAAGTATGAAATCCAAGAAATATGCAGTTCAAAGAACTAAATATTTGAACTTAGAACAAAACCTAGCCAACGAGTGGTGTTACTTTAAAAAAAAGCATTATAAAGGCAGTTCAATAAAGAAACGAATCTTCAATGGTGGCATTTATCATTCCCTCTCGCTTACACACGGCCGTACGGCATGCAAAAAAAATGCAAAAATAAAATCACTAAAATGTATTTGATTTTCCCTATAATAGTTTTTATCATAAATTTACAATGACAATTATGCATTTGCGAAAGTAAATAATGTTTTATTGGAATTTGACAAAATATGTTCTTTGGGAAAAGTTGTTCAGTTTTATGGGCATATTACAAGTATTATGGGGATTTTGTTACATTCTGTATACCTACGTAAATATGATAATTCATATAAATACACAAATACCATAACAAAAAAGTTTGTCAACAAACAATTTAAAATAATTAATAAAATAATTATCCATTTACGTTATTTTTATTTTCTTTTTTGCTGACCCTACCATACGTCAGTGTCAGCTTTGGCCGCCATTGAAGATTCGTTTCTTTAATGAACTGCGTAATACACTGCCTTTCTCACTAAAGAAAAAATACACTTCAGACATAATCTATAATATCTATATATATAAAAATGAAACCCGTTTTTCTTGGTCACAGCATCACGCGTGAACGGGTGGACCGATTTCGATAATTCTTTTTTTATTATATTCCTTGAAGTACGAGGATGGTTCTTATGTAGAGAAAACGCAAATATATACCACGGGAGAAGCCGGGGCGGACCGCTAGTCTTACATAAAAATATAGAAAAGGCTTCCCTCTTTCTGGAACTTTATCCTATAGTAATGGCACCTTTTGGTAAAAAAAATCGATCTGAACAAACCGCTCCAGATATTAAAAAGATAAATATACACTCAATAATACACACCGACTTGAAAACAAAACGCCTGCTACAATCCAATAAAATGCTTACAATACCATATTTCATAACCTAAAAATACAATCAAGTCACGTCAGAAATTGGCAATTTAAAGTATATTATTCGTATTCTATACCCAAATAATTTGTCGAATAAAACCCTAAATATACAGGACCTCTATTTTTAGGGTTCCGTACACAAAGGGTAAAACGGGATCCTTTTACTAAGCCTCAGCTGTCTGTCTGTCTCTAGGCTGTGTCTCATAAACCGTGATAGCTAGAAAGCTGAAATTTTCACAAATGATGTAGGTAGGTATACCCGTTGGCGCTATAATAAGAAATACTAAAAATAAAAAATAAACGTGGGTCCCCATACAATAAACTGTGATTTTCTATTATAGATAGTACAGGACCCTTCGTACGCGAGTCTGACTCGCACTTGGCCGGTTTTATTCTATATCTGTGTTTGTTACATAAAGATTTGATTTATGTCCACCCACGCGGTCCCAATAATGTTCTCTAGAACAATGGACTGCCTCTGGCCTCTGATTTTCGAATAAAACGAACTTAGAATAAAACGAGGTAATTAAACTGAAATAATTGAATTAGCATTGTAATAAGTTAGAGTGAAATGACAAACTTAGTCATGTTTTAAATTAAATGTATGATAATTGTGATTTCAATTGTAAATCATAATATTCATTTTCAATTTTCATTTGTATTCAAATTAAAGCTTATAATTAGTTTTTGAGGTTCGTATCATGAATTATGTCTGTTATTATATGAACTAGCGGTCCGCCCCGGCTTCGCCTGTGGTACATATTTACGTTATCCGGGATAAAATATAGCCTAGCTTCCGGTAGTTTGGTGTTTTGATAAAAGGTAGTTCTTTCTCACTGTCTAAAGATTGTCTGTGCCAAATTTCATCAAAATCGGTTGAGAGGTTTAAGCGGGAAAGCGTAACAGACAGACAGAGTTACTTTCGCATTTATAATATTATTAGTAGGGATTAGTAAGAGTGTAATATTTTCATATGAGAGACTTGTTAGAGACTCTGTTCATTTCTAGTTCATCACTTTTATCTTCTGAAATGTCATCAAATTTTTTAAATTATCTTTGAACTTAAAAAATAGGTCCTAAGCAATTAAAATATGCCCTATCATATCATAGCTTCTTCACAGCTACATCATCCAATTATTTAATTCAGTAACAAGCATTACGAGGAGCATACTTAAAACGGCATTTCAAACCGTAAAATATAATCTCTACCACGAATAATCTGCATATTTTCCGGGTTTTGTATGAAAAAGTCTTGTTGCAATATGATATTTTTGTGCCAAGTTTTAAGCACGTTTCTTTGGTCCCTTGACCCGTAAGTTCTTAAACTTGAATTTCCCTGGAATTAAAACTTCCCAGTATTTCTTATATAGCCAGGAAGCATTTTTCCTATTATATCCGGGAGAATTGACGACGCGGTTGGCGCAGTGGTAAAGTAACTGCCTACTGAGCCGACGGTCCCGGGTTCGATCCCCGGTCAGGGCAAATATTTGTGTGATGAACTCAATTATTTGTTCTTGGGTCTGGGTGTTATTATCTATATATGTATTTATTAAATATTATATTTATCGTCGCCTAGTACCCACAACACAAGCCTTAATTGAGCTTACTGTGGGACTAGGTCGATTTGTGTAATAATGTCCTATAATATTTATTTATTTAATTATTTTAAATTATAATAGCTTCCTATACATATATAGATTTCAAGACCGCCTCCTCGGTACAGTGGTTGACGCATGCGCGTAGAACCGAGGAGCCCTGGGTTCGATTCCCGGTGGAGACGAAGAAAAAAAATGTCTCGGGCTGGCAGGACACAGAAGGCTGATCACCTACTTGTCCCTAAATAAAATCGATCAGTGAAACAGATGTATGAATAATGCATCTGCCCCTTACCCCTCTTGGGGACATGGGACTTCACTTATATATAGATTTCCGGGAATCTGCAAGGTTTTCTTGAAAATCTTGGAAACTTAGTAAGATTGTGTTCATAAAAGTAGTCCTTTCACACGTCGTTCAAAAGGAATTGGGTCAAGCCGACTCGTGAGACCATTACCCGTAAATAAATAAACGTTTTTCTTTCTTTTACAATCTAAACGTTTTCTTCATCAAGTTACTTGCTTTTGTACAAAATAAAGATAACAAATGTGTGATTATTTAAACTGAAACTATACTAATATTATAAAGCTGAAAAGTTTCTTTGTTTGTTTGTTTGTTTGAACGCGCAAATCTCGGGAACTACTGATTCGATTTGAAAAATTCTTTTGGTGTTAGATATTGAGAAAGGCTATTAGGCTATATGCCATCACGCTTAGGCCAACAGGAGTGGGGCCACGCGAGTGAAACCGCACAGCAGGGGCACAGCTAAGTGGTAGAATAAAAATGGATTTTATACAATTATTTTAGTACTATCAGTAAACTCAAATTCATTGTAAGTTTATTGCACGCCTCATAAGCGAAGCGTTGAGGTGGGTACTACTG
>CAJQZN010017416.1:0-10849 GCA_907164685.1 Colias eurytheme | reverse complement strand
AAGAGATGACATAATACTTCCGTCTCTTTCACTCACATACACTACAGTAGGTATTTGGTTATCAACGGTCAAATTAAATTCAATATAATATTATAACAACAAATTCATTTAAAACCCTCGAATTCATCAAATTCTATTCTCTATATGATTGATTGTAAAGCAGATAAAAATGTTGAAAATATTATTAGATTGTTTCCTATCTAGACAAAAGACTTTTTCATTATAACAACTAAAGGGAACAATATAATATGTGTTAGATTGAAATCTAGATTCTAGAATGAGAATAAAATAATAAGAACAGAAGTACCGGCAATAAAGAAACCGGCAATAACCAAAACTCTTATACTAATTGAAATCGTATGTTGTAATATCGTACAATCGCCTAGTTATCCGATAATACAATTCTGCAAAATTAGTATCTACATTCAACTAATTAATAATATGACAGCGAAGCGACAAATGTGATTATGGCAAGATACATGACTAATATCGTATAACAATTATGTAATTTTGGCCAGTACCATATTATATCTATGACGTGACAATGCTCGTCACAGCATGCATTTGGGTCTACGTTTAAGCCTTATTGAAATAATTCAGAAATGGTTTGTTAATTTTTATTATAGATGAACTTGTCGGCTGAAAGGCAGACGCATTTTACATATGAAATACTATAAGGTTAAATTTTGTGGTACTATGGAGTCAGAGAAACCTATTTAAACCTTCAATTAGAAAATTAAAACATTTGTAAAATACGTCTGCCCTTTAGCCAAGGAGACATATGACTCATTAGTATTTCTAATTTCAATTTAAAACGTAAGCTTGTGTTGGGATGATATTGTACATTGCCTAGAGTCGGATATCAGTCATATAGAGTATGTTCAAAAATATCATTATCTCATATATTCATTAGTATCACAATTTGACTCATTCATCAGTATCCACTTTACTTAATTCTGGTCGAGATTGTGTTCTATTCTTGTCGCGACTAGCAATTGTAACATTCTTTGAATAAATCTGACATTTGCGTAATATGGCTGTGACCTTGTAATTCACATGGTGTTCCAAAACTTCCAGTTTAGTATTCGCGGTCGTTCAAGGTCATACAGGTGTAGACTACTAATCGATTGTGCCATCTTCTTGCAGTTACTTAACAGTGAACTTATTATGTATTACTTCTCCACTAATATACATAGAGCTATTGAGTGGGATTATATACGTTCTTCTTTTTAAAATACATTATTCCTGAGTGATAGGCTACATTTTTTTGTTGTCGTCTCAGTTCCATTTGGAAGGGGCTGGAATGATCGGCTTATCTATACTAATATTATAAAGCTGAGGAGTTTGTTTGTTTGTTTGAACGTGCTATTCTCGGGAACTACTCGTCCGATTTGAAAAATTCTTTCGGTGTTAGATAGCTCATTTATCGAGAAAGGCTATAGGCTATATATCATCACGCTACGACCAACAAGAGTGGAGCCACGGGAGTGAAACCGCGCGGAGCAGCTAGTAAAATATAAATTATATTTACTACTAAATCTTGTTGAACAGTTAGTTTGTTTGAATGTAGAGTGTGCTAGTTTAATTATATGCTTTTTATAAATGTACCAAATAAAACCAAGAAATAAATCAGATTTTAATTACTCTGATTCGCATTAATGTGCTTGAATCATTCCGAATCTGATATCGAGTCTAAATTTGTTTCTGTTTATGAAAAATCTTTGTCGTCTTGACAAAGTCCGTTCCTAAAGTAAATTGATTTCCGAGAAGAATGTTAGAAATAATAATTAAATACTACGGCGACAGCTTTTTCAACATTGCGAACTTAATACAGCTCCCTTTAATTTTAATTCCAGGCCAAGCGTGGCTAATCGTCTCAAATAAAGAGAACCAACTAAATTACATTTTCTTAAGACCTAATTTATCTAACTTAAATGTTCTAAAAGGATAGCAGTTTAAAAAAGATTAGCAATGGAATACTAGAGATTAAATAAACAATATTATAATATGTGTGTAAATAAAAGACCTTAAAGATAATATAACAAGTATACAATATGTAATGAAAAATAATGCCGCTAATATAATATCGATCAAAGATATATATCTAGTTTCATACGGCATATTGCATGTAATAAACGTAACTACAATTAAACATACTTAGTACATACTTATCACATGGAAATTCTGCCCGTTCCTGGAATAATCTGTAGCCCTGTGCTGTAGGTTGTAGCTTTGATCTTATTTGTTAATAATAAAAGTTACTAGTAATTGGTCTGCGGCTTTATTCGCGTTGTCTATTACTATTATTTGTATACGTAGTATATTATTATTAGTCTGTGCTATTATACAGGGTGTACCAAAAAGTAGTGATGAACGGAAGCTGAGAGGTAGAGGACCTAGAGGGCTATCCGAATCACCCCCATGTATGTTATGCGATTTTTCGTATTTTCGGAGTTATGACGATTTTTTCAATTTTTCACCTATCGCCGAGTACGATGATATTTTCACGCATGCTGACGTCAATGATTGCGGAAGATGCTTGATTTTTTTTGTGTGCTAAGCTGAAAGATAGGCCAATTCAGTATGGTAACATTTACTATCGTTAGATCTTTGAATGGAATAAAAAAAAGAATTAAATGGCAAGAAAGATAAAATTACCCAGTATGTTCACCACTTCAAGGGCCCGTAAAAAAATAAAATCACATAAAAAAAGTTTTCCGTTTGACTTTTAAAAACTTGCTCTATCTATCAGATAGCTACCCTGAAAATTTCATTTTATTATTCAGAGGGCTTCAATCGAAAAATTTAAATCTAAATGTGGTAAGTGCAAAAATTGAATTAACATGATGATCATTAAAACCAATAAATAGGTGTTTAATTACCAGAAATTTTTAAAATAACCCCGCTGTTGCTCAATGCAAGTGCGACATCACCGTAAAAAGTTGTCTTTTAAATGCCTGAATGCCCTTTTATCATTTTTAATGGATTCTTCTGCTACTATGAATTTCCGGGTTATTTTGGAAGGATGTTAGAAATATATATTTAGAATTCACGAAAAATTTATATAGAAAATCAAGTGTAAATCATCATTTATGGTTCGAATGTGGATATAAAATATTTATCTCTTTAAGCCAAACCTAAAAAAATAAAAAAGACGTGTGGCACTCGGGGACTGCCGCGGTAAAGCTATTGCATAGCATGCCTTCGAGCCACACCTCCGTGTCCGTCGGAGTGGGGAGCGTGAGGTTTTTTCGTTACGGAATTTCTGGATTCGGTCCCCGCGCTCAAGGCCCGCGATAGAAGCTATGCAATAGCTTAACAAAAGCAGATAACCCGTAACTTTACCGAAACCTGAAAATGCTATACAAATACAACAGGCATTAAATAATTCTTTTGTATTTTAATGCTAGCAGTAATTTAGTTATGAGACAATGAACCCTGAATGTAAATGTTGTTTAAATAGGTAATATCGTAAACAATTGGTTTTCCGTGATTACATTACGTACCTGACTAGTGGTGGTAATAGAGAATTTTCCTAAAGCTCTATTTGTTACTAACTGACCACTCAGATTTACGTGAGTTTAAGAAATAATGATATGATGAAATAGTGTTGCTTTCAAATTTGCTTTTGGAAAATTGCAAGGCGGTATAATAAGCCCTTTTTAAGTCGGTTGAAAATTAACTATTTGTTTAAATTTATTTTCTATGCATTGATACATATAATACGCTAGCTTATAATAAAAATTACGTACCTAAGTATTTCATTCAAAGGACGGAACACAACAAAAACATTATACTGAAACTGTAATTCAGTAAAAAAGTACCTTATATTAAATTTATTTGAAATAACTCAGTCAAAAAGTCTCTTTAAATAAATTGTTTTTGAAAGAATGGAAATGCAGTCTGTAATTACATTATGGTTACATTAGACTAATGTTGAAATAACAGGAAAATGTATTCAAAATAAAATGTCACTGTTCCGCTGAAATTTCTACTTTAAATTCACGACGTGCCTTCAAAGACAAAGTAACTGTGTGTTGAGTAATAACTAATTAATGTAACTGTTGTTATTCTTGTGTATAATTTATTTTAAAGTGTAGCAACTGCTTTTGTTTATTTGGCGAAGCAAGATACTATGAATTTATTAAAGTGTCATGACTGTTCTTGGTACAATATAATAAAGTAGAAAGAAGTTTTACGAATGCTTTACAATTAACATTTTCATTATTTTCACAAATAAACAAACAATAATTTTGGGTTATTTATTTTTAAGTACCTATATCTCCAATTATTATTATTTAAGTTATCTTAACTCTGAGATAAAATCCGTCTTGTTATTATGTTTTCTCTAAGTAATGTTTTGTAATTATTTCCTCGCTAATTTTAATCAGTATCAGCCAAAGAAGATAAACAGCTAGTAAGTGATACAATCAACTTCCAATGCACCTAGGCTCCTAAATGAAAAGGAGAAAAGTTTTAAATCCAGTAAAGTAAGAAAATAGGTAATTAAACAAGTAAAAAAAATCGCATAGATATACTTACCGACTACCGAGCCAATTCAAAAGCGCGTCACACACGGTGAAGATACTATAATAGTTTATCTTAAGATACGGTTATATTTTATATTATAGTATCTTAAGGTATCCGGTATCAGCGTTCTAACCATCATTTTTCTTTTTGTCATTGCGTACTAACCCCTGTAGAACCGCCATCCTGTTACAAATAAATAATATCATATCAAAGACAAAATAAACTATTTGGTGTGATCTCCTCTATTTCTAAAACATGCATATTTTTGAAGTGAAAACTTCTTTAGCGGCGTTGAGCACTTTTTCTGTAATGGGTATAAAAGCGTAAGACGGATACCATTCCAAAATATCAAACATGCTCAACGTTAATAATCAAGTTTTCACTTCTGCCGGCACTCCCGGAGTGCAACCCGTCTTTTTTTATCAATGAACAGTAAGGACTGTTTACTTTTCGAATTAAATCAACATAAACGCAAGTAAGGAAGTAACAAACAAGGTGAATATGTGGAAATCACATATTATTATGTCCGCAATCAGACACGAGAAATGAATTTATATGGGCGATAATGATATCATTTAAACGACCATTGTTTACAATACACAACCACGGATAAAAAAGAGCGTTTGTGCCGAGCACACGTGTCACAAGTGAAACTTCTTTGGCAAGATTCAAATATATTCCAAAATCGTCGCCTTACTCCATGACGCGACGGTATTGACATAACGGGACTTGAAACTTTAGTCTCAACGCGACTAAAGAAGTTTCACTTCAATAATGGTTTTGGTACAGCGCCATCTAGTTACAAATGAAGGAAACTTTGCAAAGTTTAAATGTACGCTGTTACTTTTGTTTCCGAGCTTTTATATTGTCAATATTATGTTTAATGTTTATCGATATTTGTAATGTTCACTTTGTCCATAAAACTTAATTACAAATATATATATCAAATTACTAGATTTCCGCCCGCGGCTTCACCCGAGTTTTCAAAGGAAAACCCGCATAGTTCCCGTTCCCGAGGGATTTCCGGGATAAAACCTATCCTATATGTTAATCCAAGTTACCCTCTATATGTGTGCTTAATTTCATTAATCGGTTCAGTAGAATTTGCGTGAAAGAGTAAGAAACACACACACATCCACACAAACTTTCGCATTTATAATATTAGTAAGATAAATTACAATAAACCTTACTATAATAGCTGCATTGGTAGCTTCACAGTCACAGTTTTGTTTAAATATATTGTTATATTAAGTTTCGTGTATTTCTAAAATTATAAAAAAAAATATATATTTTACATGCCAACAGATAGGTAAATAAAATCTTAAGGAAAACTTGTGTTTCTTGTGGGAAATTAATTTTTGATTGCTTGAAAGGGGCCAAAAATAAAGATGAGAATGGTTCTCATGTGAAGTAAAAAAGTGAAGCATCCGCTTGAAGGTCGAAAGCTTAGTAAAATAAAGTAAAAAGCTACAACAACATAGATCTAAATTTTGGTCATACATACGTATTTATTGTATTATAAATTATTATGGTATTAATTTTGAGTTGATATCAAATTAACACGATACATTAATTATTCTACTCGGTTAAGATGTTAGAATAGAGCTTGCTTTAATAAATACTTTTATTTAATAACATGGCATCTTTTTCATTTGAAAAAATACCAAAAAAAGAAAAAAGAAAAAATGCAATATTTCATCTCTATTATATAAGTTTAGATTACTAAAGCATTAGGTACTCTTTTACTTATATTAAGTTCTATTGGAAAGCCATTCAGATAAAGAACACATTTTTATTATATTTCTAAATATTTGAAGATAACATTTTATTTTTAAGAATTCAATACAAGGATCATTGAACTACAAACAAATAAATTTTGTCCGAACAAGAGCCCTCAAAGATTATCGTGCTGAACGTTTTAATTTCCACGAAAGCTTTTTTTAATCTTTAAGCAAATTGAATAGTTATATTTATTTATTACTGTATTGAATAAGGATGTTAAATAAATATTAATTTATTAATTGATTTGACTCGAACAATGTTTCTTCGTCAGGCAATTCTTTTATTTATTATGATTGTAGGTACTTAGTGTATTTATGTACCGCTTTATTGTAGAAAATTTTATTATTTTTTTATTTCCAGTGTTCGACGCATCAGCCAAGTCCCCACAAGGCTTGCTATTCGGCTCCTCCTACCATCTCGGCAATTTTGACGAATGTATGGACATCGACGAGCCGGGAGAGGGTCTCACTGTGGAGGGACAGTACTGCCTGGCTACTATCAAGTGGAGGGAGGGGGAGGAGAGTAAAAAGGTAAGACCTTACTAAACTTATTGTGGACAAAATTATACATAAATACCAATAAATATGGCAGGTGATCTTAGGGCTAAATCTAATACTTAAGAGTGAAATGAAAGCAATGTGGCAACGTGGTTGTAAATTACTTATAATTTTGTATGTATTAGTTAAAATTTTGATAAAGTGCTATAATTGTGAGAGTAGATTCTAAACTAGGAAGGTAGTTTAGTAAATAGACGAAAACGTACGCTACGAATTGAGAACCTACAATTATTATCGGAAATGTCAGTTATAATTACATTGTATATTTATTAATGTTGTAGACTCCGATTACCGAAACTGTATTTTAATTAAATTACTAAAGACTTCTAATCGACCACTGTTAATAGAAGTGCTACAAAAATGGGTGTCTCGTAATTATAAGTTAGGTATCAGATCATTTTTATTTTGAAGGAAAAGTATTTCTTTTGAATAACACATATTAGGTACTTATTTTATCGTTATATTTTTAAACATATTACATTTTGTTTGTTATCTCTTTTCAATTCACATAATACGTAAGATAACATACTCCCCTCAAAATGATGAAAATATCTTGCGAAAAGCGAGTAAACATTGAATTTCCACCATTTTGAGTACCAGGCTTGCATAAACAGAGAGGTAGTTGGAACGTATCAAACTCCAGCTATGGACGTTAGCAAATGATGCCTATAATTTTCCTGTATGCACGCTCTAGTGACACCGAGGTCCACAATACTGGGTCACGCACTCGGCCCACAAAGCCTTTGTAATGTTCACGGATAATGATGAGTGCTGTACTGAAGTTTTTAATTGGATGACTATTTTAGTAATTGCTGCGTGTGTTCAAGTTGATGGGTTAATACCCACATACCTAATGGTATAGGTGGTTGAATGAGGCAAAAGTTTTATAGTGGTAAAAGTTAACTAATAATTTTATGAATGGGAATGTTTCTAAGGCAGGATGGAAGGATGTTTGTTTTTATTTCATGCCAAAACGTCTGCTCGGGTCTGTATGAAATTTGGTTCATATTTAATAGTCTTAATCTGCACATAGTCTACATTTTACCTGAGTACATTAAACTTTGTGTAAATGAATTATATGAAAATAGTTTGCTACTAAGAAAAATGTTACTTTTACTTATTAAAGTAGAGGTCGATCGCTGGAAATTATAGCTAAAGGTTGCTTTGAATGAAGTGTCTGTCAATAGTATTTTTAGTAATAAATACTTTAGTTATAGCATACCTTTTTGCATAAGTTTTACTACTGATTTCTGAAGCTTCAGTAACATAGAGCAATAATGAGTGGAATTCTAATGAAATATTGTACACTGTTTCGTCACTCGAAATAATTTCTACGATTAATGACTAACACATTGATCTAAGGACTGTTATCTATCTAGCTTATACGACTAATATAATATTGCGGAATATTATAATATAGGTACTTAATATGCTGCAATATAATATACTTAATACATATTAATTGATACTGGAATATAATATATTTTATACTTTATATGCTTGGCGATCAATGCGTAATGATAAATTGACAAATAATAAATGTATTTCCTCAGATTCGAACAGGCCGTGGCGAGAGTCTAAGATGGGCAGTCTGCGTACCAAGCTCCTGCGATGCGAGATCTGTGGCGCGATTCGTTGGCGATGTTTTGTCACATTCTGTGGGCAACACCACTAAAGTGGAGGTCACTGAAAAGGACTGTTACACGCGCCGACCGCTCAGCGTCAACAAACTTGATATTAGCTTCTTGTAAGTAATTGATAAAAAAAATCACCAGCTTCGGGTACAAAATGCATGTTATATTATATGTCAACATAAAATTGAATGGCTTCTACTTCAATCTACGAAACATAATGAGTTTGAAGTAGTTAAATTGAATAAAGGTATGATTCGGATAAAAATTTTCGACAATACTGTATACGCATCTCGCAAGTTAGATTTAAATGACGGTGTTTCAAATATTGCGGCGACATATTATGACACCTTCGTCTTGAAGCACTCTATCTATAACATGCATTAATTCGTTGCATAATTTTAAAGATCTAATCATTCGTATGAACAGACAGCTGAAAACGACTTTTTATACTATGTAGCGATTTTATCAGCCTTATAAAGCTTTTACACGCTGAAAGTTCTCAACTAAAAAGTTACAAAACTTCGCTTTTTCAGCGAAGAAAATATTTCAGCGTTTACTTTTGCCCTAAATACTCTTTCTGTCCCGTTTTCCTTAGTTATTTGGTAAAATGGAACTAGTTTAAACCGTAATTTAAAGTACTAACTGGTTAAAAAATGTATCTAAAAATATTTTCACGCTGTTAGCATAAACACGGTAGATACAGAAAACTATAGAGCTGTAATTACTTCCTCTACTATGAAACTCATCAATAACTCTCGAAGTATTGAGATAGATCGTATATGGAAGAACACTTTTCCACTCACATTATTAGTTTATTATGGTAGTGACGTTTATATGAATAAATGTTTCATGTTATTTATTGATGATTTTGATTCTTCCGTGTAAAAATTATTTGCAAAATAACAAATACAAAGAAAATAAAATCAAATTTCGAATGTAAATAATAATGCAGTGGACAATGAAAAGATGATGGCTTTGAGTCATAAGGCCGCCATTTGTATATTTTGAATGGTTTTGTTTTACTTTTATTTTATAAGACTGTTGTACAATAAAGAGTAAATAAATAAATAAATAAAAATTAAAAGTACCTCAAGCTTCAATACATAATATTGAAGCTTGATGTATTCAAGTATGGTGATTTATGTATAACAATTTCGAAAAGCACCTTTATAGTTCAACAAGAATCATTAAATATAGTAATTTTGAGACGTAATCCGCATTATTCCGATATTGCAGAACTCGATAATAATTGACAAAATGTTTTATTTGCAGAGTGCTCATTCTATTCTTCGCTCTAATCCTCACGCTATCTACCTCCTACGAGATCTATGCAATCCGCAACAATAAGAAGGAAACTAATATGCACAACCTCATAATCTCCTTCTCTCTCATCAACAACATCAAGAAGATCCTCTCAACGAAGCAGAACAACGGTCTGGGACTGGAATGCATCGCTGGGATCAAGGCTTTGGCCATGGTGTTCATAATTGCTGGCCATGCGTGCTTATTTATCGGCAGTGGACCTGTTATGGACGCGAAGGCTTGGGATCGGGTGAGTTTGATGGTCATAATTGTTTAGAAGATTATAATTATCATAATATAAATAAACACACATACCTTCACAAATTATATCTCTATTCCATGTTTTTTCTTATTTTAGAAAATTGCGTGTAATTAAATTGCGTGCTTTTTTAATAAATATTTGGATTCCAATTAAAATTGTTTCTCACATATATCATTTGAATTGCCACTGACTTCTTTCGAGAATTGTTTCATATCTGCATGAAAATCTAACGTTATTATATTTAGGAGAAATTATTATTATCATTATAATATCATATTCGTCTGAAATGAAGTCATAGAAACCATTTTTTTAATGTAGGCGTTTTACTCAATAGAAATATTTAAGAATGGTTCACGGGCATAAATATTAATTTTAATAGGTCCAGAAATAGTTTTAATCTTAGTAGACTGTCTGAAAATGGGACTATAAATATTGCTTTTTTTTAGAATTAACACAGAATCTATGAATATAAATGAATATTTTCAGCTAAGTGAAATTTTATTGTTATTTTCTCGTCTAGTACCTTTATTGTTTCCTACAAATTATTATTAGAATATACGCGGAGTAACTGATTGAAGTTTTACAGTACTCGGCAATTCAAAGCTACTTTTACAGTACTCGGCAATTGAGATAAACATCAATACCTCCCGTATTGAAAACAGAAAATTATTTACCTCCGTAAATCTTTATTAAAACTAAGTAGGTTCTCAATTTAGGGGTAAATTAAATTTTCTAAGTTTCAATTGCTTATAAAAGCTTTTGTGGGTTTTCAAATATTAGTC